>SKCR01051807.1:0-37929 GCA_019454045.1 Zanthoxylum bungeanum | reverse complement strand
TCTGTACAAATAGTGACGCTATGGGTCATATTATCCAACAATAAGATGATGGCTTCCACGCATTATGAGAATCATTACTCTCAAACGTTCCTAGTCATAGTTTTTTGAATAATCTGGGCGTTCACAAAGCAGAGAGACTAGCATGATGATATGATCCGCCCTTAAGTGGGGTAGCCAATCTCATAGGCTACTAGCGGAGATCCGTTCGCTTGGTATATCACATGGATGCATGAGTTTCTCGTGTCCATCGAACTGACTGCCGAAAGTTTCACATGGAGTGTTTATCCAATGTGTCTGTGAGAACTTTCAGTATCGATTGTAGACTAGTCCTTAGATTGAGGTCTTTACAATCTTATGTGTGGATCAAATGCATTTGGCATTCTCCTTCCCCAGTTTAAAAGATCTGGTTCATAAGGGTATGATTGGGTCATTTATTGAAACACATGAAGTTTGTAAAGATACAACAGAGAATCGCCACTCTCTCGGATAATATTTTCTTATAAGAGTAGTATTCCAGTTTGCGGGTTGATATGTGTGATCAGTGCTTGAGACTGTGCCGCCACAGCGGAGAATCATGTGAGATTCTTGGGTTAGCACGATTCATGACATATCAACACATTTGACTATATGGGTAGACACTTTCCATACCCTAGGTCAAAAGTGGGGATACAGTGAGGTGATGGACCGTATATATGAAATCGCATACATAATGGGTATATATCTTTCCTTCTCATTTGGGGGCCTTGGTATGTTGCTAGATGTCAAACTTGGTCATTGAAATCGAACGACCATCTGATCAGAGGATAATTTATGTTCGATTAAATTATCACGATTCATTTCATGTCCAACTTGAAGGGAACCCAAAAGGTCACACACAACAAAGTCGAAATCAATGGTTAACAGTGCACAATTCAAATTTAACAGCATATATGATTGATGCAGGAGGAATTGTTCATAAATGGTTCAATGTGTTTAATTATTGAACAGACCATTTATGAGTTCCAAAGTGGCTTAGGGATTGGTGAATGACAATAGGGGCACTTTGGAAATTGGAAAAATGAATAAGAAAAAAAATAAGTGAATAGTAAAAAAAAATTTTATTTTTTTTAATTCCAATTCGGCCCAAACTCTTATTAGGGTTTTATAATCTCATTAAACCAGTATATTAAGATCCAATGGCTAAGATTTCATTAGCATTTATCCCACATCGGATTCTTATTAATTTTGTTGTCTTTGGAGCACCTATATAAACCCAAAGAATTCTTTACAAATTTTTACACCAAAACCTTTTTATATTTGGGTTTATATAAGTGAGCAACTCTAAAGTTTAAGAGTAAGCCACTGATTTTGAGGATCCTTAAGTCTAATTGACTAGAGGAATCTCAAGTTAAAAGTTTTGAGGTATTTGCCTAGGCTAGCACTAAGGGCAAAATACCCGTGCATTCAAGGCATCGTCTTGCCATTGAGTTTTGGCTTTGGTGTGTGCACCTTTGGAGGCCACAAACTTGGGTGGCTCTTTGGAACGTGGAAGAGTTTGCTGAGTTTGAGAAAAGCTTGTAGATTGGAGGGAGGACTGGAGGAGTCTTCGGTTCAAGTATGTCTTTTTCTTTCTTTATTTTAATTAGAGTTCTTATGATAGTTAACATGTTTAGGTTTATGTTCTTTGCATGTTTTATGAGTTTTTTTTGCTTAGAATATATACTAACATGCCTAGGCTTGTAGAATAATCAAAACAAATGGGTCTTGGGCATAGGGATAGCGGCATCATAATTTTTAATTTTCCACTGCGCACTCTTGGCTGCTTCCCAACATTGGTACCAGCGCGCCGTTTTTTTTTTGATTAGTTATCTCTCATTTGAACTCGAAATTGGGTCTGTAAAATCTAGTTGGAAGCTAACACCCTGAAATTACTTTTAGGTACAAGTTTTGCATTATTTGGTTAAGATTTGAATTATGAAAGTACATTTAGAATTCACTCATCTGTAAAAAAATGTGTATAGTAAATTTATTTGATTAAAATAAAATGAAATATCATAATTCAATATTAATCAAAGTTATTTAATGCCTAAAATAATTCCAACATATTAAAACTCATATGATTGATGATTCTATGTATGATTAGAATTGGCATGATTATTTTAGGGTGCAAGCATCTAGAGACTTTCTAAGGAAATAGAGAGTGTATTGTGTATCCCTTAGCTAAGTAATTATTCTGTGATGAACTTAGAGATTTATTATCTTTAAGGCTAATAAATATAAATCACTTATTTATAATAAAAGACATTATAAAATATACAAGTGGGATGGGACCAAGGCGTTAATAAAACTTTCCAAACTAGAGTTAATTTAACCAAAGGTATTACTAGAGTTAGGTAATGATTTGGTGTCTTCCTTCACTCACTACCTTTTTATAGCCAAAAGGAAAAGCTGTGAAGACATCTAGATAATCATTTACTCAAAGCTTACCTTAAAGCATATTTAAAGTGTTGGACTAATTTGGAGGATCTGTTGTTTATTCCTATCACCAAGGCAATAAGAGCCTAAGAGGTAAGGGTATTTAAGAGAGTTCGCTCCACCCTCCCTCTGGGGAATTTTTAATGGAGGAATCCATTTGACAGTTATTCACTTAAACTTGCTAAAATCCTCAATAATAATTTAAGTCTAAAATTTACCTCCCATTGTAAAGTATAGACCCAAATGGCTTAAACCATATTGGCAGGACTAGGCTTTACCAGACTGACAAATACCAATTTGTCTCTAAATCATACTTTTGACAATGGTTTGACTTTTCTGAGTCATAAGACAAAGTGACCCTTAGGCGTGGTCTTATAACTTAGTGGAAAAGATTGGGTATCCACAAGGACTAGCATAAGCTATGGCATGTTTGATTGCCCAACCCAATGATCAATGAATTGTGATTTATATCATAAATTGGTTGGGAACCTACCTAATTATCATATTTTACAACGATCGGCCCTAGTTGATAGTGAAATGATGATAATCGGATCCTTGCCCACAAGAAATCCATTATATTGGGGTTGATGCGATTTTCTTAAATTTTAAAACAATTGAGTGGGAGCAACTTCATAATATTAAAATCCCATGTTATTATGAAACATTAATGAAAACATATTCCTAATTTTAACATTCTCTCTTAACAGGTGGGTTAAAATATTTGACAAACATTCAAATGGCAAACAGAATATCACTTCGTTCCATCCTTGATGAGCATAAGCTCAAAGGGGACAACTATAATGACTGGTTTAGAAACCTTAAAATTTTCTTACGACAATAAAAGATTTTCGATGTTCTTGAAAGACCATTTCCCCCTGAACCTGCAGAAGATGCTGACCAAAATACATTTGATGCTTGGAAGAAACACGTCGATGATGATGACCAAGCAGTTTTCATAATGCTTGGCTCTATGTCGGACGAACATTAGAATGCTCACGAAGATATGGATGCTCAAACCATCATCTTTCACTTAAAGGAGTTGTATGCAACTTCCGTTCATACCGTGAGATTCCAAGTGTCATGTGCCTTATTCCAAACAAGGTATAAGGAAGGATCTGTTAGTGGACATGTGTTTAAGATGATTGGCTACATTGAAAAATTGGCCAACCTCGGGTTCATCATGGATCATGAGATAGGTCATGATCTAATTCTTCAGTCCTTACCAAAAGAATTCTCTAACTTTATTATGCAGTTTCATCTGTATAATAAAGA
Organism: Zanthoxylum bungeanum; assembly: GCA_019454045.1. Lineage (NCBI taxonomy): Eukaryota > Viridiplantae > Streptophyta > Magnoliopsida > Sapindales > Rutaceae > Zanthoxylum > Zanthoxylum bungeanum. Next base: position 34,203 of record SKCR01051807.1, on the reverse strand, counting down.
AGCTACTTTAAAAGAATTGCACAATCTGATAAAGCAAGCAGAGACGCACTTGAAACCGGAGCTTAAAACCTTCATCATGCTTACGGGTACGGACCTGAAACCACGAGGCCCAAAGAAAAATAAGGGCAAGGCCAAGGCTCCAGATCACCTAAAGCCCAATTGTGAGGTGGAGAAGAAAAAAAAGAAAGGGGAAATGATTCTTTTGTGGAAAGAAAGGTCATTGGAAGAAAGACTGCAGATCCTTGAAAGCCAAGGAAGCTATGGAAGCCCAAGAGGCCAAGAAGCCCAATGTTTCAGGTATGTTGTATATGATTGAACTGTATTCTCAAAACTCTGAACCTTCTACTTGGGTGCTTGACACTGGTTGTGGGACTCACTTGGGTAACATTGTGCAGGGCCTGAGAAATAGTAGGAGACTCCGTCATGGGGAGGTTGACTTAAGCATGGGTAATGGAGCAAAACTGGCTGCATTGTGCGTGGGGACTTATTCATTAGTTTTTCCAAATGGTTTAGTTTTAGACTTAGAAGATTGTGTTTATGTACCTTCTCTAGTAAAGAACATCATTTCAATTTCTTCTTTATGTAATAAAGGCTTTTCATGCCTAATAAGTTGTAATGAATGTTCTATTTATTTCAATGAAATAAAATATGGAGATGGTATTTTGAATAATGGTATCTATTTCTTACAAACTAACAAAGAATGTTCAACCTCTAATATAAACAACATTAACTCGAATAATCTCATCACTTCTATGGCACAGTCACTTAGGTCATATCAATGAAACAAAATTAATTAAGCTACATAAGGATGGGTATTTAGACCCTTCCAATATGAACCTTATGGAACTTGTGAGTCTTGTTTACTTGGTAAAATGACCAAATTACCCTTCAAAGGTAATTGACAGCGTACAGCGGAGACATTAAAACTCATACACTCTTATGTATGCGGACCAATTTCAGTCACTGCTAGAGGTGGATTCTCCTACTTCATTACCTTTATCGATGATCACTCGCGATATGGGTATGTGTACCTTATGCGGTACAAATCTGAAGCCTTTGAGAAATTCAAAAACTTTAAAGCTGAAGTAGAAAACCAGCTTAATAAAAGTATTAAGTCACTAAGGTCTGACCGAGGTGGTGAATACTTAAGCGACGCATTTCAAGATTACTTGAGAGAAAATGTTATTGTTTCCCAGTGGACTCCTCTGGGAACTCCACAGCATAATGGGGTCTCCGAAAAGAGAAATCGGACATTATTAGATATGGTCCGATCAATGATGCCGGGCACGGATCTACCTCTTTCATTTTGGGGTCTTGCTTTAGAAACCGCAACACTACTACTAAACCAAGTTCCTTCCAAGACTGTTAGTCAAACACCATATGAGTTATGGTCTGGGAAACGTCCTAGTCTTAGTTATCTAAGAGCTTAGGGATGTGACACATATGTTAAGCTCACACAAACTAACAAATTGGATGATAGGGCAGTTAAATGTAAGTTTGTAGGATATGCCTTGAACTCAATAGCATACGTGTTCTACATCCTAAATGAACAAAGAACATTTGTCTCACGAAATGCTAAATTTCTAGAGATTGAATTCCTTCTCAAGAAATATAGTGGGAGTAGAATTGACCTCGATGAGGTACGGGAAGAACAAACTAACATAGAACTAAACCCTAGGCCCCTCAAAAGGGCAGAGACGAAACAACCACAAGGTTATGAACTTAGAAGGTCTGGTAGGGAAAGATATGAGTCTGAAAGATATGGTTTCCATATTGATAAGGAATATGATCAGGTCATTGATAATGACGATCACACCAGTTATGATAAACCAATGCGTGACATTGATTCAGTCAAGTGGCTTGAGGCCATGAAATCTGAAATAGACTCTATGTATCATAATCAAGTTTGGGACTTGGTGGATGCACCTGAAGGGATAAAACCCATAGGCTGCAAGTGGATTTACAAGCGTAAAACTAATGCAGAAGGCAACATCCAAACCTATAAGGCTAGGTTGGTGGTGAAAGGTTATAGACAAATCCAAGGAATTGACTATGATGAAACCTTCTCGCTTGTTGCAATGATAAAGTCCATTCGAATTTTACTGGCAATAGCTGCACACTTTGATTATGAGATTTGGCAGATGGATGTCAAAACAGCTTTCATTAATGAGAACCTCGTACAGGAAATCTATATAACATAACCTGAGGGGTTTGCATCTAAGGATGATCATAATAAAGTATGTAAGCTTAAACGATCCATTTATGGACTCAAGCAAGCCTCCAGAAGTTGCAATATATGATTTGATGAGACAATCAAAGAATTTGACTTCATCAAAAATGTAGACGAGCCTTGTGTTTATAGGAAAAGTAGTGGGAGTGCTGTTATATTTCTTGTATTATATGTCGATGACATATTAATCATCGGGAATGATATTCATATGATGTAAGCCACCAAGCAATGGTTATCTCAGAATTTCTCCATGAAAAATTTAGGAGAAACAGCCTACATCCTCGGCAATAAGATCTACCGTAATAGATCTAAGAGGTTGTTAGGAGACGTACATAGATAAAGTTTTGAAAAGATTCAAAATGGAAGATTCCAAAAGAGGTAACTTACCTACTTCTCATGGAATCAAATTATCTAAGGAGCAATGTCCACGTACTCCTTCAGATAGAGAGCGTATGAGTAGGATCCCTTATGCTTCAGCAATAGGATCGATCATGTACGCCATGCTATGTACAAGACCTGATGTCTTTTATGCTCTTAGCATAATGAGCAGGTATCAAGAAAATCCTGGTGAGCAATATGGGCAGCTGTCAAAACAATCCTCAAGTATCTGAGAAAAACTAAGGATGTGTCTTGACATACGGAGATTGTTCTGAGATGAAAGTCATGGTACTATGATGCGAACTTTCAGACCGATTGGGTGTTAGACATTATGTCCCATAGCGTCACTGTTTGTAAATGATATTGTATTATTGTACAAAATTAACTATGTGATAATGAAATTGCCTTTTGCCGTTTTGTAAATTTATTTACTTTGACTTATAAATGGCGAAAGTCCATATGATTAGTACCTGGACTGAGAATGATATGAGACAGTATCAGTCCCCAAAGGTTTAATCATTAAATATCCCTAGTCGTAGTATTATCGAGACTGGACATCGATAATGCGGAATAGACTAGTATTGCGCTTGTGCACGTTGTGAGGGCACGACGCATAGTTCTCATATATTTAAGTATTGGATACTTATGCAAGTGCGATAGGAGGTTGTGTTTTACCGATGGTACGGAAAACAGCTTCGCTCTGGATAGACCCCGCGGAATCCCATTGGTAGTATGTCTGCGTGTCTATGGGAGGCCGCATCAGGGTAGGTGTATATGGTCTTAACCTGAGACTTACATCGCTAGTACTTGCGACAATCGGTAAACTTTAGTTTTGGTGGTTGGGGACCTTAACCGGTTCTGTGTACACCTCTTCTGGGTTTATCGAGAATCGTAGTGTACTGGATGTAATGTCAAGATGGAAGTATCGCTTCAGACATATGGAGGTGATGATCACGCAGGACACAGAACTAGTACTCTATAAAAGGTTGCAACCGTCGGGACAATATGACAAGGTCAGGATTGTCCGATTTAAAGAGACTAGTTGCTTGATGTCCGATATATGTTTCGTACGGGGCAGACACATCTCCAGCCCCAGGCCTAGCATGTGACCATCCGATACTGGATCGATGTACGCAATACTACGGTATACTACGCCTGATACAGATCTTATATTCCTATAAGAATATTTCTGGAGAATTGGGTAGGCATGGCGCTTTGCTAGAAGCCAACCTTGTCTTGTAAATCGGTAAAGACGTAGTACGAGGTACGTACGTGTTCGGATTATCCGACGACCGTATTTACTGCCAAAATATCCGGAGATCTCTTGGGTCGCTTCCTGAAGATTCACCTATGATATTTGATTCGAACTTAATTAATCTTGGATTAATTGCGGAGAAACTTTATCTCGGATAAAGTGCCTTATTTAGAGAGAGAGAACGGTTAATTTGGAATTAATCGATATAATTATTATATTCGATATAATAATCGAAATTCGATTTCGACGCGAAATTAAAATTAGATTTTAATTCGGGCGTACGAGTTAATTTAGAATTAATTCGTAAGCGACGTAAATAATAATTTCGCTAGGAGCGATTATTTATTTAAATCCGATTTAATTAACGTCGCGACGCTAGCTCGGTATTTCGGAAATATCGAACCCGAACGCGTGAGTGGACGTGGGCCCACTTTCATTGGGAAACGTGTGGGGCCCACATGACACTTGTCATTGATATGGCATTGCATGTTAATAGTGATACAAACACTCTAAGGCATTGCATGGTGATAGTGTGCATTTCACTCAAAGGCATTGCATGGAGTTTGAGTGTTTGACACTCTAAGCCATTGCATGGTTTATGTCATAGATTTATTATAATTTAATAAATTATAACATAAATATAAATTGATTTTTGGTAATACAAAGATGAATTAATCAAGACATTTCACAAAAACTCTCTCTTCTCTCTCAAATTGCCGAGAACACCATTGTCAAGGGCAAGGAAGATTTGATCTTCCACTTCTCCATTTTTGCTAGCACAAGCAAGGGATCAAAAGAGGTGATAGGGAAACCATCAAAGAGCTTGGAATACAAAAGCTTGGAGCTTCAAGTCTTCTTCCTCCTCTTGGCCGAATCCTCCACCACTTGGAGCTTCTACCATTTGATCTTCTACTTCATCACAAGGCATTGTAAGTATGATTCCGCCATACTTCATGTTTAAATATATATTCTTTATAGTATTTCACATGCTTAATCTTTGTTTGGGACATATTATAGAAACCAACAATGGTATCATTGAGCTAGGTTTAAGCATGAAATACTTTAGGTTAAAATTTGGGTAAAATTGATTGAAGCATGTTCTTGTGAAATTTGATGAATGAGTATGCTTATATGTATGTTAAATGACATTATATGAAATCAATTTTATGAAAAATGCATTGGATGATTTTTCCCCAAAATTTCTACCTTGGCCGAATGGGTGTGATAAATTGATTGAAGCATGTTCTTGTGAAATTTGATGAATAAGTATGCTTGCATGTATATAGAATGATATTACATGGAATCAATTTTATGAAAAATGCATTGGATGATTTTTCCCCAATATATTCACCTTGGCCGAATGGCATGATGAAATTGATATAAGCATGTTCTTATGAAATTTGATTAATAAGTATGCTTGCATGTGTATAACAATGATGTTATATGGAATCAATTTCATGAAAAATGCATTGGATGATTTTTCCCCAAATCCATGCCTTGGCCGAATGTATACTACTTGGAGTGGTTTGATATTTTTTGTGTGTATAAGATCATTGGATGACTTAGAACGTGTATGGGACGTAGTAGATTAGTAATTCAATCGGATTGAAATACAAATCGATACACAAAAACTCACCTTGGCCGAATACATAAGACATGTAATGGAGTTGATTTTTTGTTAAAATTAATGTTGGACATTTATTTTGAACAATACATGATTAATAAATTAAATGGGTATTATTGGAATATTTGGTTTAATATGTTAATCTTGATATTACACTTTAATTAATTGGATTTTAATGTTTGGAATATTAAAATTTAATTAATGGGCTTAATTGGTTAATTGGGCTTTTAATATTGTATTTGGGCATAATGGGCTTGGTTGGACCAAGTAGATTTGGGCCAAATGGATTGGATCCAATTTGGGCCTAAATCACTCCATTAAGTCCAATATAATATAATGGGCTTTAATAATTTAATTGGGCCTTATGGGCTTGAAATTGGTTTTATGGCACTTAAGGGTGATTCCTTATTTGGGCTTGGTAATTGGGTATGACCCACATTGACCAAAGCCCAAGCCTTAATAAATCAATTGAAAGCCCATTTGACTCGAATTAAATTAACATTGGATGTTAGTTGGGCTTTGAGACCCAATAGAATTGGATTTAGAATCTAAGTCTTTAAAGCACATTAAAGTGTAAACATTTAATTTGGAATTAAATAATTGAATTAGTATTGAATACGAATTAAATAAGATTTAATAAGTAGTTCGATATAATTCGCGAATTCGTACCTTGTGTACTTATTCTCAATCGAGTTGGACTCGCGCAAAATCAAACCGTTGTTTGAACATTGGATGATCACTTTAACAAAGACTAATTAATTGGATTAGATTGGTTGTAAAAGCATGTCTTGTTTGAATATATATGTATGTGATGAATGAATAGTGTATATCGGATGGATATTAGAAGGGAAAGGGTAATTTTAGAAATTATTGTAAATTTGGAATTTATAAATTGGACCTGCGTGTCCAGCCTTATCTCTTTATCTCTTTGTATTCTCTTCTCACCTAATTCCCCTCAATGTAAATGAGGTTTCTCTTATTGTATTATGTAATTGGGTAGAAGTAGAATAGTGCTAACGGGGAGAGGAAAGGGAGTGATTTGTTCTAGGAACAAGTTGTTTATATATCCATCCGCATATCACTATTACTTTACTTTACGCGCTTTATGATGTTTTAGAAGCATGCTTAAGGGTGTATGATGATGAGACCTAACAAAGATAAATTATTGGTTGCCAATTACGCAAAAATCCCTCAAACAATATTAAGCGATTTTCCTTCCGTTGAATGATTCTTTCTCAAGATCCGAAATTGGCATTGGTTTGTTGGCCAAAGTCAAGACCTTTGTCAATTGAGGATGTGTTTGAATCATGAGAGTTTTGTTCCACATCGGTGTCCTGTCCAAGTTGTGATTTGTTGGCCAAAGTCAAGATCACTTCTTGTCCATCGACATTGATTACGAAATTTTCCTTGTCAATGGGTCCCGCTTAACTGGAATCATTAGGTTTGTTGTGCCAAAGCCAAGGCTTAGTTGATTCAGAGGAAATGGTTAGGAAAATGTATTAGATACATTGACATATGTATTAGATATATATGTTTCGGACTTGGATGTCCACCTACCGGATCTAGGAATTGGATGGGATCCAATTGATCTTCGAGATCTACCTAGTTAAATATCATACAACTTGTTGGCCAAAGTCAAGGTTGTGTGTTATTTAACGGGATCCTAGCCCACTAGGAAATTCGATTTCCCGAGTTCTCTACAGAGGGTTAGAAACTTGAAGAAAATAGTGGGAGGCTATTATTGAATTTGCAATTTCATTCAGATATTTAGCCTTACGCGTCTTTCAAAATTATTTCGTCAATTTTTTAAATAATTAGTTGGACTAATATATTGTTATTTTTTATATGTAACAGTTTGACTGTACCCATAACATCGTTGACTTTATAGTTGGACTATAGTTGTCAAGATGACTGGCAAAGGTAATATCCGCGACATAATCATGGGCGATAATGTCTTCAAAGGGACAAACTTTGCCGACTGGGAAATGAACCTCAAGATAGTGCTTGGGGCTGAGAGGATACTGTATACTATTCAGAGACCTCTCCCGCCTAAACCCACTGAGCCACTGGAGCTAGAGTTATGGAAAACTCATAGTGATGATTGTGACCAAGCTCAGTCAGTTATGCTAGCTGCAATGACTCAGCATTTCAGACGCCAGAATAGGGACTTGGATCCCTATAACATGATGGCAAGATTGCGTGATCTTCACCGCACCAATAAGCGGATGAAGAGGTACGAGCTAGTAAGGAAACTCTTCCGCTCCCGGATGACAGATGGCGCATCAGTTGAAGCCCATGGGGCTCAAATGATTGCCGATATTGATGAGTTGGCCAATATGGGAATAGTCTTGGAGGCTGATCTGACTATAGATATGATCTTGCAGTCACTTCCTGATACTTGGAAACAAATCATAGTCAACTACAAGTTGATGGATACTGACGACACTCTTGGAGAGTTGTTGTCTGTGCTGAAGGAGTCCGAAAAGGAACTCCTAAAGGGGAGCAAGCGCGAGGCGCATTTAGCATTGACCTCTCATGCGCCAAAGGGTGGCCCCAAGGCAATTGGAGGTGCAGGAAGAAGAAGAAGTTCAAGAAGAAGGGTAAAGGCAAGTTGACAGTGGCTTCTAGGAAGCCAAAGGACAAATCTCGCGACATCTACCTCAACTGCGGCAAGAGGGGTCACTGGAAACGTGACTGCCGAATGAGCATTGTGCAGAGGGAGGATATCAAGGCTGGCAAGGCCATTGCCTCTGGTATGTTTGTTATTGAGATAAATATGAATACTTCTAGTTTTAAAAATTGGATTTTTGATTCTGGTTGTGGTGCTCATTTTTGTACTGATGTGCAGGATCTGCATGATAGCAGGGTGCTGGCATCAGGGGAGATGGATCTACGGGTCGGAAACGGAACACCAGTTGCTGTTTTGGCCGTAGGGACTTTTGTTTTAGTACTGCCCTCAGGGCATGAACTTAAACTTTTGAACTGTTATTTTGTGCCTAGTTTAACTAGGAATATAATATCTGTATCCTTGTTAACCCAGCAGGGTTACACTTTTGTATTCAGGAAACAGGGGTGTTATTTATATAAAAATGATACAGAAATTTGCACAGCTGTTGCAAATAACGGTCTTTATATTTTGAATATAAATGAATCTCCTAAAATGACAAACAAAAGGCTCAAAAGGAGTAATCTAAAAGATGAAGCTTATATGTGGCATTGTCGTCTGGGACACATCAACAAGACTCGCATATCCACACTTTCAAAGAGTGGGTACTTGGACGAATTTGATCCCAATTCATATGACGTCTGCGAATCTTGTCTTTTAGGCAAAATGCCTAAATCACCTTTTAGCGGTAAAGGTGAACGTGCCACAGAACTGTGCTCTCGCTACTGACGTTCTACTATGCGGGCCCATGTCTAGCCAGGCTAGAGGTGGATTTCACTACTTCGTAACCTTTACAGATGATGCATCTCGTTACGGTTATGTGTATCTTATGAGACACAAGTCGGAAACTTTTGAGAAATTCAAAGAGTTTCGACACGAAGTGGAGAGAAACAAACAGGGAAGAATATTAAGACATTACGGTCAGACCGTGGTGGCGAATACTTAAGTTATGAGTTTCAAGATTACTTGAAAGAATATGGTATTCTTTCACAGTGGACTCCTCCTGGAACACCGCAATTAAACGGTGTGTCCGAACGGAGAAACCGCACCTTGTTGGACATGGTGAGGTCAATGATGAGTCGCACTGAGCTACCAATATCCTTCTGGGGATACGCATTAAACAGTGCTATACTTATTTTGAATAAGGTACCGTCGAAGTCTGTTGAACAGACTCCATATGAGATATGGACAGGAAGGAAACCAGGTTTCTCTTTCCTGAAGATTTGGGGATGCTGGGCATATGTTAAACGTTTGGAAGGTACCAAACTTGAACCCAAATCTGATAAATGCCTTTTCGTTGGATATCCTAGGGAAACCAAAGGATATTACTTCTATTACCCACAAGAGAACAAAGTATTTGTTGCTCTACATGCGGTTTTCCTTGAGAAGGAATTCCTAAATGCAGTGGTAAGTGGGAGGAAAGTAGAACTCGATGAAGATCGTGGTGATACTGTTCCTGGCAATGAATCAACGACGGAACAAGAACAGACCGTCCGGGATGAGTCTGTACCACAAACTTCACATACACAAGGACCGCGTAGGTCGGAGAGAGTCAGAACAGTACCTGAGAGGTATGGGTTCCTGATCTCACCTCATATAGATATTAATCTTATTGAGGATAATGAGCCGGCTACGTATGAGGAAGCGATACAAAATATCGATTCCGCTTTATGGCAAGAGCCATGAAGTCCGAGATGGATTCCATGTACGCCAACCAAGTTTGGACACTGGTTGATGCACCAGAAGGCGTAAAGCCTATTGGATGCAGATGGATCTTCAAGAAGAAGACCGACATGGATGGCAACGTACAAACGTACAAGGCTAGGCTTGTAGCGAAGGGGTATCGTCAACAATATGGTATTGATTATGACGAAACCTTCTCACCCGTTGCCATGATTAAATCCATTCGGATAATGCTTGCAATAGCTGCATATTTCGACTTCGAGATATGGCAGATGGACGTTAAAACCGCTTTCCTTAACGGAAACCTTTTGGAGGATGTTTATATGCAACAGCCTGACGGTTTTATCGTACCTAGACTTGCAAACAAGGTTTGTAAGTTAAATCGATCCATTTATGGATTGAAGCAAGCATCACGGTCATGGAATCAGCGTTTTGATGAGATCATAAAGGAATATGATTTCGTGCAAAACGCAGATGACCCTTGTGTATACAAGAAGGTTAGTGGGAGAGCACTTACTTTTATTGTCCTTTATGTCGACGACGTATTGCTTATAGGCAATGACATTCCCATGCTAACGTCGGTGAAAGCTTGGCTTTCATTAAAATTCTCCATGAAAGATCTGGGAGAAGCAGCCTTTATTCTTGGAATAAAGATCTACAGGGATAGATCTAGAAAGCTGCTTGGACTCTCCCAGAGTACATACATTGATAAAGTGTTGAAGAGATTCAACATGGAACAATCCAAGAGGGGATTGGTTCCAATGGTACGAGGTACCTCTCTGTCTAAGGACATGTGTCCTAAGACTCAGGAAGAGAGAGACCACATGAGTCGGATACCGTTCGCCTCGGCAGTCGGATCGATCATGTATGCCATGATATGTACACGACCTGATGTCTCATATGCTTTGAGCATGTGCAGTCGCTATCAGGCCGATCCAGGTGAAGGTCACTGGATAGCAGTTAAGAATATCCTTAAGTATCTTAAACGAACTAAGGATGCTTTCTTAATTTATGGAGGTGGAGAACTTGCGGTATCTGGGTATACCGATGCAAGTTTCCAAACCGACAAGGATGACTACAAGTCGCAATCCGGGTACATTTTTTGCTTGAATAACGGAGCAGTGAGCTGGAAATCTTCCAAGCAAGATACTGTTGCCGATTCAACAACAGAAGCGGAGTACATCGCTGCATCTGAAGCAGCAAAGGAGGCAGTTTGGATCCGAAAGTTCCTAATCGGATTAGGAGTAGTTCCGTTAGCAGCTGAGCCCGTTCCATTGTATTGTGACAATAACGGGGCTATAGCACAGGCTAAGGAACCAAGGTCTCATCAACGGTCCAAGCATGTTCTTCGACGTTATCATCTGATTCGGGAGATTATACATCGTGGCGATGTAAAAGTCGAGAAGGTCACATCAGATGACAACATTGCAGATCCGCTGACGAAAGCTGTTCTACAGCAAGTTTTTGAACGACACATACATAGTTCGGGTATTAGATGCTTGAGTGACTGGCTATAGGCCAAGTGGGAGATTGTTAGACATTATGTCCCATAGCGTCACTGTTTGTAAATGATATTGTATTATTGTACAAAATTAACTATGTGATAATGAAATTGCCTTTTGCCGTTTTGTAAATTATTTACTTTGACTTATAAATGGCGAAAGTCCATATGATTAGTACCTGGACTGAGAATGATATGAGACAGTATCAGTCCCCAAAGGTTTAATCATTAAATATCCCTAGTCGTAGTATTATCGAGACTGGACATCGATAATGCGGAATAGACTAGTATTGCGCTTGTGCACGTTGTGAGGGCACGACGGCATAGTTCTCATATATTTAAGTATTGGATACTTATGCAAGTGCGATAGGAGGTTGTGTTTTACCGATGGTACGGAAAACAGCTTCGCTCTGGATAGACCCCGCGGAATCCCATTGGTAGTATGTCTGCGTGTCTATGGGAGGCCGCATCAGGGTAGGTGTATATGGTCTTAACCTGAGACTTACATCGCTAGTACTTGCGACAATCGGTAAACTTTAGTTTTGGTGGTTGGGGACCTTAACCGGTTCTGTGTACACCTCTTCTGGGTTTATCGAGAATCGTAGTGTACTGGATGTAATGTCAAGATGGAAGTATCGCTTCAGACATATGGAGGTGATGATCACGCAGGCACAGAACTAGTACTCTATAAAAGGTTGCAACCGTCGGGACAATATGACAAGGTCAGGATTGTCCGATTTAAAGAGACTAGTTGCTTGATGTCCGATATATGTTTCGTACGGGGCAGACACATCTCCAGCCCCAGGCCTAGCATGTGACCATCCGATACTGGATCGATGTACGCAATACTACGGTATACTACGCCTGATACAGATCTTATATTCCTATAAGAATATTTCTGGAGAATTGGGTAGGCATGGCGCTTTGCTAGAAGCCAACCTTGTCTTGTAAATCGGTAAAGACGTAGTACGAGGTACGTACGTGTTCGGATTATCCGACGACCGTATTTACTGCCAAAATATCCGGAGATCTCTTGGGTCGCTTCCTGAAGATTCACCTATGATATTTGATTCGAACTTAATTAATCTTGGATTAATTGCGGAGAAACTTTATCTCGGATAAAGTGCCTTATTTAGAGAGAGAGACGGTAATTAATTTGAATTAATCGATATAATTATTATATTCGATATAATAATCGAAATTCGATTTCGACGCGAAATTAAAATTAGATTTTAATTCGGGCGTACGAGTTAATTTAGAATTAATTCGTAAGCGACGTAAATAATAATTTCGCTAGGAGCGATTATTTATTTAAATCCGATTTAATTAACGTCGCGACGCTAGCTCGGTATTTCGGAAATATCGAACCCGAACGCCTTGTCATTGGGAAACGTGTGGGGCCCACATGACACTTGTCATTGATATGGCATTGCATGTTAATAGTGTACAAAACACTCTAAGGCATTGCATGGTGATAGTGTGCATTTCACTCAAAGGCATTGCATGGAGTTTGAGTGTTTGACACTCTAAGCCATTGCATGGTTTATGTCATAGATTTATTATTAATTTAATAAATTATAACATAAATATAAATTGATTTTTGGTAATACAAAGATGAATTAATCAAGACATTTCACAAAAACTCTCTCTTCTCTCTCAAATTGCCGTGAACACCATTGTCAAGGGCAAGGAAGATTTGATCTTCCACTTCTCCATTTTTGCTAGCACAAGCAAGGGATCAAAAGAGGTGATAGGGAAACCATCAAAGAGCTTGGAATACAAAAGCTTGGAGCTTCAAGTCTTCTTCCTCCTCTTGGCCGAATCCTCCACCACTTGGAGCTTCTACCATTTGATCTTCTACTTCATCACAAGGCATTGTAAGTATGATTCCGCCATACTTCATGTTTAAATATATATTCTTTATAGTATTTCACATGCTTAATCTTTGTTTGGGACATATTATAGAAACCAACATAGGGATGACAGCAGATCGCAAACAGGAAATTTGTTTACTATGAATGGCGGAGCTGTCAGTTGGAAAAGCTCAAAGCAGTCAACTACAGCGGACTCCACCACTGAAGCCGAGTATATTGCAGTATCTGAGGCAGCTAAAGAATCAGTCTGGATAAAGAAGTTCAACACGGAGCTGGAAGTGTTCCCGTGATAAAAGAATAGTGTCACGATGTACTGTGACAACACGGGCGCCATTGCTCAATCAAAGGAACCAAGGTCACACCAGAAATCCAAGCATGTACTCAGGTGATTTCATCTCATCAGGGAGATTGTTGAGAGAAAAGAAGTTATTATAGAGAAAATACCCACATAAGATAATCTTGCAGATTCTCTGACTAAATGACTGGCTCAACAAAAGAATGATAGGCACACCCAAGAGTATGGTGTCCAGATTTATACTAGTTGGCTATAGTGCAAGTGGGAGATTGTTAGGGATATGCCCTATACCCAACTTGTGGATGAGCTATATATACATGTATTTGCAATATTTTCATTAATTAATAAAATGGCAATCTTTATTATACGTGTCTTACATAAATTATATGAATCATCAAACATTGTAATAAAGCCCTTGGAGTAATAAGATGATGGCTTCCACGCCTTATGAGAATCATTTCTCTAAAATGTTCCTAGTCATAGTTTTGTGAATAATCTGGGCGTTCACAAATCGGAGAGACTAGCATGATGATATGATCTACCCCTTAAGTGGGGTAGTCGATCTCAAAGGCTACTAGCGTAGATCCGTCCGCTTGGTGTATCACATGGATGTATGAGTTGCTCATGTCAATCGAACTGACCATCGAAAGTTTTCACATGGAGTGTTTATCCCATGTGCCTGTGAGAACTTTCATGTATCGATTGTATGACTAGTCCTTATACTTGAGGTCTTTACAATCTTATGTGTGGATCAAATGACTTTAACATTCTCTTCCCCAGTTCAAAAGATTCGATCATAAGGGTATGATATGGTCATTTTTGAAACACATGAAGTTTGTAAAGATACAATAGAGAATCGCCACTCTTTTGGATAATATTTTCTTCTAAGAGTAGTATTCCAGTTCGCGAGTTAATATGTGTGATCAGTGCTTGAGATTGTGGCCGCAGTGGAAGAATCATATAACATTCTTGGGTTAGCACGATTCATGACACTATCAACATCATACCTTTGACTAAATGGGCAGAAATTTTCCATACCCTACGTCAAACGGTGGGGATACAGTGAGGTGAGGGACCGTATCATATGTAAATCACATACAGAATGGGTATATGTATTTCCTTCTCAATTGGGGGCCTTGGCATGTTGCTAGATGTCAACCTTGGTCATTGAAATCGAACGAACATCTGATCGGAGGATAATTTATGTTCGATTAAATTATCACAATTCATTTCATGTCCAACTTGAGGGGAACCCAAAAGGTCACACACAACAAAGTTGAAATCAATGGTTAACAATGCACTGTACAAATTTAACAGCATATATGATTGCTGTAGGAAATATTCATAAATGGTTCAATGTGTTTAATTATTGAACAGATCATTTATGAGGTTCCAAAGTGGCTTAGGGATTGGTGAATGACGATAGGGGCACTTTGGGAATTGGAAAAATGAATAAGAAAAAAAGGTGAATAGTAAATTTAATTTTTTTTTGAATTTCAATTCGGCCCAAACTCTTATTAGGGTTTTATAATCTCATTAAACCACTATATTAAGATCCAATGGCTAAGATTTAATTAGCATTTATTGTTAGTGTTCCTATAACATTCATAGGATCTAATAAGCATGAAAAACATTTCATATGATCATTATAAGGTGCGGAATAAACTTACAATTAGTGGATAGAGCTTTAAAACTTTTGAGATGATGAACTCCAAGTTCCAACCTTTTGATGATTCCAAGCCTTTGATGAATCCAAGCTTTTGAGTAGTTTCCCTTTTGATGATTCCAAGCTATTGAGTAGTTTCCCTCTCACCTTTGTCAACTTCCTTAGTGCTAGCTTTTAGTTGATTTGAAACAAATCCAAGAGATGAGAAGCTTGAGGAATTCGGCCAAGCCCTAGGGAGTTCTCAAGGGTTTTTCAATTTTCATCTAATGAATAGTGTTGTGTAACAAGTGTAGAGATTTTCTTTTTGTTATTCACCTTTAGGTAAAACTATTTCACCCTTTTTACCCTAAACTTGGTAGGTTTGGTAAATGGTTTACCACACATGTGAAGTGGGCCCCACATATTTGAATTCAAAATTCAAATATCTCTACGAACATTTTCCGCGGCTCGGTTCCGTTTAATCCGATTAAACGAACTTCCGTCGTTAAATAATTAAATCTAATTTAATTAAATATCGATGCCTCGTAAATATATTACGATCGACGTTTACGAATTAATTCTAAATTAACTCGTTCGTTCGTATTAAAGTCCGACTTTAATTTCGTAACGAAATCCAATTCGTATTAATATATCCGATATATTAATTTTAGCCCATTTAAATAAATTAAATAGAAAAATCAAATTTAACTATTAAATTTATTTTACCGATTAATTCCAAATTAATCGCGTTCTCTCTCTACTGAACACATTTAATCCCGGATTAAATAAAGCCCCAATTAATCCCAGATTAATTTTCTCTCTCTAAATTAATCCCAGATTAATTATATTTTAAGTCAACTGTCATCGGTGAATCTTTGGGAAGCGACCCAAGAGATCTCTGGATATGTTGGCAGTAAATCCGGTTATCGGACTATCCGATAAAGTGAGTACCTCGTACTACGTGCTTACCGATTTACAAGACATGGTTGGCTTCTAGCAAAGCACCGTGCCTACCCAATTCTCCAGAAATATTCTTACTGGAATATATAATCTATGTCAGGCGTAGTATACGTCGTATTGCGTATTGCGATCCAGTATCTGATGATCACATGCTAGGCCTGGGGCTGGAGAAGTGTCTGCCCCGTACGAAGCATATATCGGATATCAAGCAACTAGTCTCTTTGAATCGGATAATCATGACCTTGTCATATTATCACGATGGTTGCAACACTATAGAGAACTAGTTCCGAATCCCTGCGTGATCATCATCTCCATATGTCTGAAGTGATACTCCCATCTTGACATCACATCCAATACACTACGATTCTCAATAAACCTAGAAGAGGCGCACACAGAACCTGTTAAAGCCCTGGACGACCAAAACGAAAGTTTACCGATTGTCGCAAGTACTAGCGATGCAAGTCTCAGGTTAAGACCAAATACACCTACCCTGAAGCGGACTCCCATAGACACATATACATACTACCAATGGGATTCCGCGGGGTCTATCCAGAGCGAAGCTGTTTTCCGTACCATCGGTAAAACACAACCTCCTATCGCACTTGCATAAGTATCCAATACTTAACATATGAGAACTGTGCCGTTATGCCCTCACAACGCGCACAAGTGCAATACTAGTCTATTCCGTATTATCGATGTCCAGTCTCGATAATACTACGACTAGGGATATTTAATGATTAAACCTTTATGGATTGATACTGTCTCATATCATCTCAATCCGGAACTAATCATATGGACTTTTACCATTTATATATATCAAAGTAATTACATTACAAAACGGTAAAAGGCAATTTCATTACTACATAGTTAATTTCGTACAAAAACACAATGTCTTTTACAAACAGTGACGCTATGGGTCATAACTGTCCAACAATCTCCCACTTGGCCTATAGCCAGTCACTCAAGCATCTAATACCTGAACTATGTATATGTCGCTCAAACTTTTGCTGGGGAATAGCTTTCGTCAGCGGGTCTGCTATGTTGTCATCTGATGCGACCTTCTCGACCTTTACATCGCCACGATGTATGATCTCACGTATCAGATGGAAACGTCGAAGAACATGCTTGGATCGTTGATGAGACCGCGGTTCCTTAGCCTGCGCTATAGCCCCGTTATTGTCACAATACAATGGAACGGGGTCAGCTGCTAACGGAACTACTCCTAATCCAATTAGGAATTTTCGGATCCAAACTGCTTCCTTTGCTGCTTCAGCTGCAGCAATATACTCCGCTTCAGTTGTTGAATCGGCAACAGTCTCTTGCTTAGAAGATTTCCAGCTTACTCTCGCTGCTCTTTACGTTCAAACAAAATATGTACCCGGATTGCGACTTAGAGTCGTCTTTATCGGTTTGGAAACTTGCATCGGTATACCCAGTCACCTCAAGTTCTCCATCTCCATAAATTAAGAAGGCATCCTTAGTTCGTCTAAGATACTTAAGGATGTTCTTAACCGCCATCCAGTGACCTTCACCTGGATCGGCCTGATATCGACTACACATGCTCAAAGCATAGGAGACATCAGGTCGCGTACATATCATGGCATACATGATCGATCCGACTGCCGAGGCGAACGGTATCCGACTCATGTTGTCTCTCTCATCTTGAGTTTTAGGACACATGTCCTTAGATAGATAGACACCATGTGACACAGGCAATAGTCCCCTCTTGGACTGATCCATGTTGAATCTCTTCAACACTTTGTCAATGTACGTGCTCTGGAGAGTCCAAGCAGCTTTCTAGATCTATCCCGGTAGATCTTTATTCCTAGAATATAGGCTGCTTCTCCCAGATCTTTCATGGAGAATTTTAATGAAAGCCAAGCCTTCACCGATGTTAACATGGGAATGTCATTGCCCATAAGCAATACATCGTCAACATAAAGGACAATAAAAGTAAGTGCTCTCCCACTAACCTTCTTGTATACACAAGGATCATCTTCATTTTGAATGAAATCATATTCTTTTATGATCTCATCAAAACGTTGGTTCCATGACCGCGATGCTTGCTTCAGTCCATAAATGGACCGATTTAACTTACAAACCTTGTTTGCAAGTTTAGGCACGATAAAACCGTCAGGCTGTTGCATATAAACATCCTCCAAAAGGTTTCCGTTAAGGAAAGCGGTTTTAACGTCCATCTGCCATATCTCGTAATCGAAATATGCAGCAATAGCAAGCATTATCCGAATGGATTTAATCATGGCAACGGGTGAGAAAGTTTCGTCGTAATCGACACCATGTCGTTGACGATACCCCTTCGCTACAAGCCTAGCTTTGTACGTTTGTACGTTGCCATCCATGTCGGTCTTCTTCTTGAAGACCCATTTGCATCCAATAGGCTTTACGCCTTCTGGTGCGTCAACCAGTGTCCAAACTTGGTTGGTGTACATGGAATCCATTTCGGACTTCATGGCTTCTTGCCATAAAGCGGAATCGATATCTTGTATCGCTTCCTCATACGTAGCCGGTTCTGTATCCTCAATGAGATTAATATCTACATGAGGTGAGATCAGGAACCCATACCTCTCAGGTTGTATCCTGACTCTCTCCGACCTACGCGGTCCTTGTGTAATAGAAGATTGTGGTACAGTTTCATCCCTGATGGACTGTTCTTGTTCCGTTGAGGATTCTATGCCAGGAACAGTATCACTCCGATTTTCATCGAGTTCTACTTTCCCCCACTAACCACTGCATTCAGGAATTCCTTCTCAAGGAAAACCGCATGTAGAGCAACAAATACTTTGTTCCCTTGTGGGTGATAGAAGTAATATCCTTTGGTTTCCCTAGGATATCCTACGAATAGGCATTTATCCGATTTGGGCTCAAGTTTGGTACCTTCCAAACGTTTGACGTATGCCCAGCATCCCCAAATCTTCAGGAATGAGAAACCCGTTTCTTTCCTGTCCATATCTCATATGGTGTCTGTTGTACAGACTTTGACGGAACCTTATTCAAAATAAGAATTGCACTGTTTAATGCATATCCCCAGAAGGAAATAGGTAGCTCAGTGCGACTCATCATAGACCTTACCATGTCCAACAGAGTTCGGTTTCTCCGTTCAGATACACCGTTTAATTGCGGTGTTCCAGGAGGAGTCCACTGTGAAAGAATACCATATTCTTTCAGGTAATCTAGAAACTCATTGCTCAAGTATTCGCCACCACGGTCCGACCGTAATGTCTTAATACTCTTGCCGCCGGTCTGTTTTTCAACTTCGTGTCGAAACTCTTTGAATTTCTCAAAAGTTTCCGACTTGTGTCTCATAAGATACACATAACCATAACGCGATGCATCATCCGTAAAGGTTACGAAGTATTCGTATCCACCTCTAGCCTGGCTAGACATGGGCCCACAAACGTCACTATGAACGAGGGCTAACAGTTCGGTGGCGCGTACACCTTTACCGCTAAAAGGTGATTTAGGCATTTTGCCTAATAAGCAAGATTCGCAGACGTCATATGAATTTGGATCAAATCCGTCCAAGTACCCACTCTTCGAAAGTGTGGATATGCGAGTCTTGTTTATGTGTCCTAGACGACAGTGCCACATGTAAGTTTCATCTTTATTACTTAGTTTGAGCCTTTTGTTTGTTACATTATATGTTTGAGATTGATTTATATTCAAAATATAAAGACCATTATTAGCATCAGCGAACATATCTCAAAATCATCTTTATAGACAAAACACCAGTGTTTCGGAATACAATAGTGTACCCGCATTGGGTCAAACAAGATACAGAGATAATATTCCTAGTCAAACTAGGTACATAATAACAATCATTAAGTTCAAGTACATGCCCCGAGGGCAGCTCTAAAACAAAAGTGCCAACGACCAAAACGACGACTGGTGCCCCATTTCCAACGCGTAGATCAATCTCCCCTGAGGTCAGTCTCCTGCAAATTTGCAGATCCTGCACATCAGTACATATATGAGTACCACAATCTGAATCAAAAATCCAATTTTTTAAAATTAGAAGTAGTCATGTTTATCTCTATAACAAACATACCTGAAGCCGGTGCCTTGCCCGCTTTAATCTCCTTCTGGAGCGCCTTGTACTCGCGGCAGTCACGCTTCCAATGACCCCGCTTGCCACACTGTAGGCATACATCCTGAGACTTGTACTTTGGCTTCCCAGAAGCCTTTGACGCCTTGGCCTTGCCCTTTCCCTTATACTTCTTCTTCTTAACACCACCAGTTGCCTTAGGCCAAGCCTTGGTAGATAGTGATGTTTGAGAAAAATGCGCCTCGCGCTTGTTGCCCTTGAGAAGCTCATTCTCAGCCTCCTTGAGAATTTATAATAACTCTCCAAGAGTATCATCAGTGTTCATCAAGTTATAGTTTATGATGAACTGTCTCTAAGTATCAGAGAGCGATTGTAGGACCATGTCCACAGTAATCTCAGCCTCCAAGACTATCCCCAGTTTGGCTAACTCATCAATGTCAGCAATAATCTGAACCACATGGGATTCAACAGACATGCCTTCTGACATGCGTGAGCGGAAGAGCTTCTTCTCCAACTCATATCTCTCCATCCTCTTGTTAGAGCGGTGGAGATCGTGCAATCTTGCCATCATGTTATAAGGATCCAAGTCCCTATTTTGACGACGAAAATGCTGAGTCATAGAAGCAAGCATAATGGACTGAGCCGTGTCACAGTCATTGCTGTGAGTCTTCCAAAGCTCCAGCTCAAGTGGCTCAGTGGGCTTAGGCCCGAGAGGTGTCTGTATCGTATACAGTATCCTCTCTGCCCCAAGGACTATCCTTAGGTTCATTTCCCAATCGGCAAAGTTCGTGCCCTTGAAGACATTTTCGCCCATGATAATGTCTCGGACATTTCCCTTTCCAGTCATCTTGGCTACGATAGTCCAACTATCTAGTCAACGATATTTGGGTACAGTCTAACTGTTACAAGAAAAATAACATTTTATTAGTCCAACTAAATAATTATGACGAAATAAATTTGAAAGCGCGTAAAGCTAAGTATCTGAATGAAATTGCAAATTCAATACTAGCCTCCCACTATTTTTCGGCGAGCCTCTAACCCTCTGTCGAGTACTCGGGAAACATAGTTTCCTAGTGGGCTAGGATCCCGTTAAATAACACACAACCTTGACTTTGGCCAACAAGCTGTATGAAACTTAACTAGGTAGATCTCGAAGATCAATTGGATCTCATCCAATTCCTAGATCCGGTAGGTGGACATCCAAGTCCGAAACATATATATATATATATGCCAATATATCCAATATATTTTCCTAACCTTTTCCTCTGAATCAACTAAGCCTTGGCTTTGGCACAACAAGCTTAATGATTCCAGTTAAGCGGGACCCATTGACATGGAAAGCTTCGTAATCAATGTCGATGGACAAGAAGTGATCTTGACTTTGGCCAACAAATCACAACTTGGACAAGACACCGATATGGAACAAAACTCTCATGATTCAAACACATCCGCAATTGACAAAGGTCTTGACTTTGGCCAACAAACCAATGCCAACTTTGGATCTTGAGTAAGAATCACTCAACGGAAGGAAAAACGCTTAATATGTTTTTGAGGGTTTTTCGCGTAATTGGCAACCAATTAATTATCTTTGATTAGGTCTCATCATACACCCTTAAGCATGCTTCTAAAACATCATAAAGCGCGTAAAGTAAATTAATAGCGATATGCGGATGGATATATAACAAATTTCCTAGAACAAATCACTCTATTTCCTCTCCCCGGCTAGAACTATTCTATTCCTACCCAATTACAAAATACAATAAAGAAACCTCATTTACATTGAGGGGAATAGGTGAGAAGAGAATTACAAGGAGTAAAGAGATAAAAGGCTGGACACGCAGGCCCAATTTAATAAATTCTAAATTTATTACAATTTCCAAAATTGCCCTCACCCTTCTAATATCCATCCGATATACACTATTCATTCATCACATTCATGTAATCATACAAAGCATATATTAAACCAATCTAATCCAATTAATTAGTCTTTAATTATGTGACCATACAATGTTCAAACAATGATTTGATTTGCAAGAGTCAAACTCATTTAAGAATAAATACTCAAAGTAAGTATTCTTGAATTATTGAACTACAATTTTAAATCCAATTTATTTGTATTCAATACTAATTCCAATTTAATTCCAAATTAAATACATACACTTATTTATTTGCCTTAAAGACTTGGATTCCAAATCCAATCTTAATGGGTCTCAAAGGCCCAATAACATCCAATGTCATTTTAATTAAAGTCCAATGGGCTTTTAATTGATTCTTAAGGCATGGGCTTTGGCCATAATGGATCAAACCCAAAATGCCAAGGCCCAATAGGAATCACCCTATTGCCAACAAATCAATTTAGGCCCATTAAAATCTTTTAAAAGGGTCAAGTGATGTATTTGGACTTAATGGAATTGGTTTTGGGCCCAAATGGATCAAATCCAAAAGTCCAAAATCAAACTTGGTCAAACCAAGCCCATTAGGCCCAAATACACACTTTTAGCCCAACTCATTTTAAAGGCATATATTAACATAATTATAATATTCCAAATATCACAATTATTTTAATTAAAGTGTATTAGCCATAATTAATTAATTAAACTCAATATTTCCAAAATATCAATTAACTTAATTAATCATGCTTAGTCCAATAATTCATGCTTAACACAAAATCAACCCAAAACACATCATTGCATGCTTGACACAAATGAAACCTAAAATCATCATTTCATGCTCAACATGCACTTTGATTTTAACATGAACATTATAGACATTGATTCTAATCATATTAAACCAACTATCAACATTTAAACATGCATCCAAACATATTATTTCATGTTACAAAAAATAAAATCTGCACAGTGCACTGACCAGTAAGTTTCGGCCAACCTAACAAATTTTTTATTTTTTGATTCTTTTGAAAAAATCATTGTTAACTGTTTCAAAGTTTAAAAGCATCATCAATTTTAAAAATCATGCTCAAAATATAAAAGCCCCAAATTTTAGGTCAAGAACCCTAGAAATTTTCATGCTTAAATTAGGCTCATGATACCATTGTTAGTGTTCCTAGAACATTCATAGGATCTAATAAGCATGAAAAACATTTCATATGATCATTATAAGGTGCGGAATAAACTTACAATGAGTGGATAGAGCTTTAAAACTTTTGAGAGGATGAACTCCAAGTTCCAACCTTTTGATGATTCCAAGCCTTTGATGAATCCAAGCTTTTGAGTAGTTTCCCTTTTGATGATTCCAAGCTATTGAGTAGTTTCCCTATCACCTTTGTCAACTTCCTTAGTGCTAGCTTTTAGTTGATTTGAAACAAATCCAAGAGATGAGAAGCTTGAGGAATTCGGCCAAGCCCTAGGGAGTTCTCTAGGGTTTTTCAATTTTCATCTAATGAATAGTGTTGTGTAACAAGTGTAGAGATTTTCTTTTTGTTATTCACCTTTAGGTAAAACTATTTCACCCTTTTTACCCTAAACTTGGTAGGTTTGGTAAATGGTTTACAAAAAGTAAAACAAGGTGGTTGAGTGGTTGGTGGCTTGGCATAAATGCCAACTACCACCACCTACCACACATGTGAAGTGGGCCCCACATATTTGAATTCAAAATTCAAATATCTCTACGAACATTTGCCGCGGCTCGGTTCCGTTTAATCCGATTAAACGAACTTCCGTCGTTAAATAATTAAATCTAATTTAATTAAATATCGATGCCTCGCAAATATATTACGATCGACGTTTACGAATTAATTCTAAATTAACTCGTTCGTTCGTATTAAAGTCCGACTTTAATTTCGTAACGAAATCCAATTCGTATTAATATATCCGATATATTAATTTTAGCCCATTTAAATAAATTAAATAGAAAAATCAAATTTAACTATTAAATTTATTTTACCGATTAATTCCAAATTAATCGCGTTCTCTCTCTACTGAACACATTTAATCCCGGATTAAATAAAGCCCCAATTAATCCCAGATTAATTTTCTCTCTCTATTAATCCCAGATTAATTATATTTTAAGTCAACTGTCATCGGTGAATCTTTGGGAAGCGACCCAAGAGATCTCTGGATATGTTGGCAGTAAATCCGGTTATCGGACTATCCGATAAAGTGAGTACCTCGTACTACGTGCTTACCGATTTACAAGACATGGTTGGCTTCTAGCAAAGCACCGTGCCTACCCAATTCTCCAGAAATATTCTTACTGGAATATATAATCTATGTCAGGCGTAGTATACGTCGTATTGCGTATTGCGATCCAGTATCTGATGATCACATGCTAGGCCTGGGGCTGGAGAAGTGTCTGCCCCGTACGAAGCATATATCGGATATCAAGCAACTAGTCTCTTTGAATCGGATAATCATGACCTTGTCATATTATCACGATGGTTGCAACACTATAGAGAACTAGTTCTGAATCCCTGCGTGATCATCATCTCCATATGTCTGAAGTGATACTCCCATCTTGACATCACATCCAATACACTACGATTCTCAATAAACCTAGAAGAGGCGCACACAGAACCTGTTAAAGCCCTGGACGACCAAAACGAAAGTTTACCGATTGTCGCAAGTACTAGCGATGCAAGTCTCAGGTTAAGACCAAATACACCTACCCTGAAGCGGACTCCCATAGACACATATACATACTACCAATGGGATTCCGCGGGGTCTATCCAGAGCGAAGCTGTTTTCCGTACCATCGGTAAAACACAACCTCCTATCGCACTTGCATAAGTATCCAATACTTAAACATATGAGAACTGTACCGTTATGCCCTCACAACGCGCACAAGTGCAATACTAGTCTATTCCGTATTATCGATGTCCAGTCTCGATAATATTACGACTAGGGATATTTAATTATTAAACCTTTATGGATTGATACTGTCTCATATCATCTCAATCCGGAACTAATCATATGGACTTTTACCATTTATATATATCAAAGTAATTACATTACAAAACGGTAAAAGGCAATTTCATTACTACATAGTTAATTTCGTACAAAAACACAATGTCTTTTACAAACAGTGACGCTATGGGTCATAACTGTCCAACATTTATCCCACATCAGATTCTTAATTAATTTTGTTGTCTTTGGAGCACCTATATAAACCCAAAGAATTCCTTACAAATTCTTACACCAAAACCTTTCATATATTGGGTTTATATTAGTTAGAAACTCTAAAGTTTAATAGTAAACCATTGATTTTGAGGATTCTTAAGTCTAATTGACTAGAGGAATCTCAAGTTAAAAGTTTTGAGGTATTTGCCTGGGCTAGCACCAAGGGCAAATACCCGTGCACTCAAGGTGTAGTCTTTTCGTTCAGTTTTGGTTTTGGTTTGTGCACCTTTGGAGGCCACACACTTGGGCGGCTGTTTGGAACGTGGAAGAGCTTGCTGAGTTCGAGAAAAGCTTGTAGATTGGAGGGAGGACTGGAAGAATCTTCGGTTCAAGTAAGTCTTTTTCTTTCTTTATTTTAATTAGAGTTCTTCTGATAGTTAGCATGTTTACGTTTATGTTCTTTGCATGTTTTATGAGTTTTTTATGCTTAGAATATATAGTAACATGCCTAGGCTTGTAGAGTAATCAAAACAAATAGGTCTTGGGCATAGGGATAGTGACATCATAAATTTTAATTTTTCGTTGCGCACTCGCGGCCGCTTCCCAACAATAGGGAGCGTCCGATCACTACATGGGCGAAATTAAAAACAGTTACAATGAAGCAGTTTTTACCTAGCCACTACTACCGAGATTTGTATCATAATCTTCAGATTCTTACACAAGGGTTTCAGAGTGTAGAAGACTACCATAAAGAGATGGAAATTGCCAAGATTCGAGCTAATGTAGAGGAAGACCGAGAGGCCACTATGGCAGGGTTTGTAAGTGGGCTTAATAGAGAGATTGCAAATGTAGTGGAATTGCAACATTATATGGAGTTAGAGGACATGGTACACATGGCAATGAAAGTGGATGGCCAATTAAAGCGAAAAACTACATTAAGGAGCAACTTGGGTCCAAACCATACATAGAATCCAAAATGGGGAGATAATGATAGGGATGGCACCATATATAGGTTAAGATCATATGCCAAAAACTAAGGGAAGATTTCACCACCAAATCTAAACCAAATATCGACACACCGCCAAATAGAAGTCATGTCCTTAAATGTTTCAAATGTCTATGGAGTGGTCAAATAGCCTCACAACGCTCTGATATAAGGACCATGTATATGGGGGTGATGGTGAGGTGATTTCAGACGTTGAGGATGTTGCGGAGGAGGAGCCCAAGTTAGAGGTCACCACTAATGAAGAATGGGTTGAGTATGCAGTCAAAGGGGAGTCCCTTGGGACCCGATGTGCTTTGAGTACCCAGGCCAATGTTGAGGGTGATATGGCCCAACAGCAGGAGAACATATTCCATACTAGATGCCTAGTCTAGAACAAGGTATGCAGCATGATTATCGACGGGGGCAGTTGTTGGTTATTATCTAGGTCCCAAGATCAAACAAGACATGAAAACAATGTGTGAACACATCAATGGAGATAGCGGAATACTCACATCGATCGGTTGAGTCGATTTGAAGGCGAATGAAGCCAAAACCCCACTGCCTTGGTCACGCCCACTGGTGCAGTCCACTGCCCTCCAAATCAGAATTTTGAGCTGAGAAACGGAGCTCCTAGCTTCGTCGGACGGATCCCGGCTCATGGGTGAACCTCCCTACCACCTTCGCAAGTCTCGTAGTGTGCTAGCAATTGCGGTTTTTGCCACAAAAAACCAACTCTTGCTTCCCTTATTCACGCCATTTTGGCTTCAAAAACCAGTGAGAATTTTCATGCTTTGGGCGTGAGTTTGAAGAGAGAAAAGAGAGAGAAGAAAGTTGTGTAATTAGTTTTCAAAAGTGTAAATCAATTTTCCTTTTATATTTACCAAAATATAAAAATGATTTACCATTTACTTTAATTCAAAATCAAGTAAATGTTGGAGCCAAAAAGCTAAAGATGTTTTCCAACCACTTGCATCAACTATTCACATCAACTTTAAGTCATATCAACTTTAATAAAGTGACATGTCTTTCAATCAATCAATCACATCAATCAATCACATCACTCAAAGTGACATTTGATTTGACGCTTGATGTGACGAATGATTTGACGCTTGATGTGACTTGCGTTGCCGCACTCGAATTCGAAATATGAATGCGCTCGCAATCACACTCGGGCTCGGGTTCGCTAATTCAAAATTAACGATTTTTCCGTCACGTCGTAATTAAATGATTACGCCTAGCGAATTCACTATTCACGTCGCTAACGAATTAATTCTAAATTAATTCGTTTGCCCGAATTAAAATCTAATTTTAATTCCGCGTCGAAATCTAATTTCGTTTAGTATACCGAATATATTAATTTAATCGATTAATTCCAAATTAATCGTTATCTCTCTCTAGACGATATTTTATCCTAGATAAAATATCTCTGTAATTAATCATAGATTAATTTTCTCTTTCTTCTATATAATCCCAGATTATTTAAGAGTGCGAGTTATGCGTCATCGGTGGATTATCGGGAAGCGACCCATGAGATCCCCGGATATGTTGGCAGTAAATACGGTCATCGGAGTATCCGAATCACGTACGTACCAAGTACTACGTTCTACCGATTTACGAGACAAGGTCGACTCCTAGCAAAGCACCAAGTCTACCCAATTCTCCGGACATATCCATATAGAATATACAAGGATCTATATCAAGCGTAGTATACCATTGTATTGTGCAAATCGGCCCAGTATCGGATAGTCACGTGTTAGGGCTGGGGCTGGATAAGTGTCTGCCCCGTCCGAAACACATATCGGATGTCTGGTAACATAGTCTCTATAATCGGATATTTATGACCTAGTCACAATATCCCGATTGGATGCGCATCACTCAAGAGCACTAGTACCGTATCCTGCGTGACATCATCTCCACTATGACTGAAGTGATACTTCCGTCTTGACATCACACCCAATACACTACGACTCTCTGATAAACCCAGAAGTGGTGTACGCAGAACCGGTTAAAGCCCTGTACCACCAAGACCAAAGTCTATCGATTATCGTAACTATTAGCGATGTAAGTCTCAGGTTAAGACTATACACACCTACCTTTGTTGAGTTTCAATCAAGGTCCCAAGATCAACAAAATCAAGCACAAAATCGCATGAATACATCAAGGAATAATGGCGGAATCATATACTCACAATGATTGGATTTGATGCAAAGAACAAGATGTGTTTTCTGCCTCCCTCCAAGCTCGGCAGTGAGCTCCTTGCACTGCTGGACTGCATGGTAATGTACTGGTTTGCCTCCTCCATGTTCGGCCATTGATGACCTCCATTGAAGCTCCAAGTTTCAAGCTTTTCCATGCTCACAAACTCACTTCCCTATCACCTTAGGATAACTTTATGTGTGTGCTAGCACTTGGTTTTGAAACAAAATCAATTCTTGCTTCTTATTACTTCTCGGCAGAACTAGAAAAACGAGAGAGAAGAAGATGAAAAACGGCTCCAAGCCGAGAGAGAAATGAGGGAAAAGAAGAAGACTGTATGTCCTTAATTTTTAGAGAGAGAAGATAAAGCTTTAATATATATATTATTACATTTACCAAGTAAATTAAATAAAACATATATATTACTTTAATTCAAAAGTCAAAAAGTAAAAAGCAATAAAGCTTTCCATCATTTCACATCACTATTCACATCACATCTATTCACTTTAATAAAGTGACAACATGTCATGTCATATCACTCAAAGTGACAAGTGATTTGACAAATGATGCGACTAGCGATTTCACACTTGATGTGACTTGCGTGCCGCGCTCGAATTTGAAATGCGAATGCGCTCGCAATCACGCGGGCTCGGATTCGCTAATTCCAAATTAACGAATTTTCCATCGCGTCGTAATTAAATGATTACGCCTAGCGAATTCACTATTCACGTCGCTAACGAATTAATTCTAAATTAATTCGTTCGCCCGAATTAAAATCTAATTTCAATTCCGCGTCAAAATCCAATTTCTAATAATATATCAAATATATTATTTTATCGATTAATTCCAAATTAATCGTTCTCTCTCTTTAATTAATATTTTATCCCAGATAAAATATCTCCGTGATTAATCCCAGATTAATTTTCTCTCTCTTCTAATTAATCCCAGATTAATTAAGTGCGAGTTATACGTCATCGGTGAATCTTCGGGAAGCGACCCATGAGATCTCCGGATATGTTGGCAGTAAATCGGGTCGTCGGACTATCCGAACACGTAAGTACCTCGTACTACGTTTATACCGATTTACAAGACAAGGTTGGCTTCTAACAAAGCGCCATGCCTACCCAATTCTCCAGAAATATTCTTACAGGAATATATAGATCTGTATCAAGCGTAGTATACCGTAGTATTGTGTATATCAGCCCAGTATCGGATAGTCACGTGCTAGGGCTGGGGCTGGATAAGTGTCTGCCCCATCCGAAGCACATGTCGGATGTCTAGTAACTAGTCTCTATAATCGGATATACATGACCTTGTCATAATATCCCGATGGCCGGCCAGCACTTAAGAGCACTAATACCGTATCCTGCGTGACATCATCTCCACTATGACTGGAGTGATACTTCCGTCTTGACATCACACACCCATACACTACGACTCTCTGATAAACCCAGAAGTGGTGTACGCAGAACCGGTTAAAGCCCTGTACCACCAAGACCAAAGTCTACCGATTATCGCAAGTATTAGCGATGAAAGTCTCAGGTTAAGACTATACACACCTACCTTGATTTCGGCCTCCCATAGACACATAGGCATAATACCAATGGGATTCCGAGGGGTCTATCCAGAGCGAAGCTGTTTCCCATACCATCGGTGAAACACGACCTCCTATCGCACTTGCATAAGTATCTGATACTTATATATATGAGAACTATGTCGTTGTGCCCTCACAACGCACACAAGTGCAATACTAGCCTATTCCGCATTATCGATGTCCAGTCTCGATAATACTACGACTAGGGATATTTAATGATTAATCCTTCGGGGACTGATACTGTCTCATATCATTCTCAGTCCAGGAACTAATCATAGGGACCTCTCTTCATTTATATATCTAAGGTGATCTAATCACAAATGATGAGAGTACAATCTCCTTTGTCACATAGTTAATTTGTACAACAACACCGTGATCTGTACAAATAGTGACGCTATGGGTCATAATTGTCCAACAATCTCCCACTTGGCCTATAGCCAGTCACTTGAGTGTCTAACACCCGAACTATGTACGGTTGGCTCAAACTGCTGAGAAAATTTTTTCGTCAGTGGATTTGCATGATTATCATCTTGATGCGATTTATTCGATCATGACATCGCCACGATGTATGATCCGAATGAATCAGATGAATATCTAAGTATGTATCTGGATCGTTGATGAGACCATTAATTCTTTAGCTTGTGTTGACGCCTAGCTCAGCTGCTAACAGAACTATATCTAATCTAATTAGATTTGTATTGACCCAAATAACTTCTATTGTTGCTTCAGCTGCAACAACAACCCGCATTTGTTGTTTATTCGGTAACAGTATCTTACTTGGAAGATTTCCAGCTCACTGTACCGTTATTCAAACTATATAGTGCCGTTTGCGACTTTTAGTCGTCTTTATCGGTTATAGGAAACTTGCTACAGTGACCCCAGTCACTTCAAGTTCTCCTTCTCCATAGACTAAGACAGCATCCTTAGTTCTCTAAGATACTAACGGATGTTCTTAACATCATCCAGTGACTATCACTCGGATCGGCCTGTTTATGAATCCATATGCTCAAAGCGTATGATATACCAGGTCTCGTACATTTTTCAATGTATGGTTTCTAGGAGAGTATTGCGAAAGCCAAGCTTTCGCCGTTATTTATTTTATGGGAATATCATTTCCAAGAAATGACGTATTATCATTATTTTATAGGACAACCACTGTCAGTGCGCTCCCACTAACCTCCTTATATACACAAGAATTATTTTCGTTTTGAATTAAATCGTACACCATTATGATTATATCAAAACGATAATTCCAAGAACCTAATGTTTGATTCAATCCCATCATGGATCGAATAACCTGCATTATCCAAATGGATTTACCATGGCAACAGGTAAAAAGGTTGAATCGTAATCAACATAATGTTGATAACGATACCTTGTAATCAACATAATCGTAATCAACATAATCGTAATCAACATAAGGTTGAATCGTAATCAACATAATGTATGTCTTCTTATAAGACTTTTAAGTACCATTAGGCACAATGCCTTGTGGTACATCAACTAGTATCCAAACTGGTTGATATATATGGAATCCATTTCGGATTATACGGCACTTTTCCATAATTAGGGAGTTGATATCTTGTATCACTTCCTCATACGTAGTCAGTTGGTATTCCTCAATAAGATTCACATCTTTATGAGGTTAGATCAGAAACCCATACCCCAGGTTGTTTTCTGACTCTGTTCGACCTACGCGGTTCTTGTGTATCGAAGATTAATGGTAATAGTCTCATCCTGGATGAACTATTCATGTTCCATTAAGATTCAGTGCCTTGAATAGTATTACTCCGATTTCCATCGAGTTATACTATCCTCCCACTTACCACTGCATATCGGTATTCCTTCAGGAAAACCGTATGGTGAGTACATCTAATGTTCTGTCTCTTTTGAGATGTATAAGTACAATACTTATGGTATCCCTATGATAACCTACATTTGGCACTTATCCTATTTGGGTTTTAGTTTGGTATCATCCAAACATATGCCTAGCATACCCAAATTATCAGGAATGAGAAACCCGGTTTCTTTCCCGTTCATATCTAATATGATATCTGTCAAACAGATTATTATGGAACCTTATTCAAAATAAGTTCTTGCACTGTTTAAAGCTTATCCGTTGAAGGAAATGGTAGCTCAGAGCGACTCGTGATTAACCTTATTATGTCTAACAAAATTCGGTTAATCCGTTCGGACACACCGTCAAACTGACGTATTCCGGGAGGAGTCCTAATTTTGAAAGAATATTATACTCTTTCAAATATACTAGAAACTTATTGTTAAGTATTATTCATTACGGTCTTACCGTGACGGTTTAATACTTTAGCCGATCTATTTGTCTATTTCGTGTCGAAACTCTAAAAGTTTCCGATTTGTGTTTCAAAAGAAACACATAACCATACGCGATGCCACATCCGTACAGGTCACGAAATATTCATATCCATATCTAGCCTAGCTAGACATGGG
This sequence comes from Zanthoxylum bungeanum, assembly GCA_019454045.1. NCBI lineage: Eukaryota > Viridiplantae > Streptophyta > Magnoliopsida > Sapindales > Rutaceae > Zanthoxylum > Zanthoxylum bungeanum. The sequence goes on along the minus strand of SKCR01051807.1, from coordinate 1,714 downwards.
CCCACTTGCTTCACTATGAAGTAGGGCTAACAGATCGGTGACATTTACACTTTTACCAAGTAAATAGTGTTTTAGGCACTTTGCCCAAATAGACTAGATTCGTAGACTTTATTTGAATGGAATCAAATCAGTCCTGGTATCCGCTCTTTAAAAGTGCGGATATACGATTCTTGTTTATCAGTGTCCCTGACAACTATGCCACAATTAAGTTTCTTAACTGATCAAATCAATTTGAGCTATTTATTTGTCATGTTATATATTTGAGATATTATTTATATTCAAAATATAAATCATGTTATTCACATCTAATGTGTTTATCTCAATATCATCTTTATATAATGAAACACTTTAGTGTTCTAGAATATAAAGGTACACCCGCAGCGGTTATACGCGATATAGAGATAATGTTTCTAGTCAAACTAGCTACATTATAACAGTTTCTCTAATTTAAGTACTAACCCGAAGGTAGTTCCTAAATTCAGGTATCTACGGTTAAATAGCGACTTTCGTCCCGTTTCCAATTCGCAGATAAATCTCTATTGAAGTCAGTATCCTGTTCAAACAGATTCTGAACATCAATATATTTTATGTACCACACTAAGTATTTAAAATCCAATTTCAATACTAGTTGTGAACATAATTATGACAATCAATTTGAAGTCAGAGCCTTGCTCGTCTTCTATTCCTTCTTAGGATATGTCCTTTATCTTCCCAAAGATTATAATGATTTTGCCTTTTCCTGTTTCAACATCCAGAAGCCTTTGGCCAAGCCTTTTGTTTTGGAATATCGAATTAAGGTGCGCCTTGCGCTACCAAGCTAATATATTCTTTATCAAATAAATAACCTATTAATTTCCCCAGACCATCCTGAAACTTTATTCCCAATTTGAAATTAAACCCATTTAAACACATTTTTCCCCAGGATTATGTTTTAAAATGTCAATCTTTCATTATATCTTGATTCTAATAGTCCAACTATTTAATCAACGATTTGTGGTACTATTTATTATAATGATTATAATAGTCCAACTATATAATCAAAACATAATTAAATTAATTAACCTCAATTACATTGATTACTAAATCCAATTATAAAATCAACTGTAAATCGAAATTAATTAATTCAAATATATTGATTAATATAATCCAATCAAATATAATACAGTCCAACTGCTTATTAAAACAACATTTAAATATTAGTCCAACTAACATTTAATCTAACGACGAAATAATTTGAATGAGCGCGTATGGCGAGTAATTGAACGAGTATTGCAAATTCAATTCTTGCCTCCCACTATTTTTCGGCGAGCCTCTAACCTCTGTCGAGTACTCGGGAAACCGTGTTTCCTAGTGGGCTAGGATCCCGTTAAATATCACACAATCTTGACTTTGGCCAACAAATTGTATGATAATTAACTAGGTAGATCCGAAGATCATTGGATCTTATCCAATTCCTAGATCCAGTAGGCGGATATCCAAATCCTAAACATATATCTTATATATGCCAATACATCCAATGTATTACCTAACTTTTTCCTCTGAATCAACTAAGCATTGGCTTTTGTTAGACATTATGTCCCATAGCGTCACTGTTTGTAAATGATATTGTATTATTGTACAAAATTAACTATGTGATAATGAATTGCCTTTTGCCGTTTTGTAATATTATTTACTTTGACTTATAAATGGCGAAAGTCCATATGATTAGTACCTG
>SKCR01051806.1:0-37901 GCA_019454045.1 Zanthoxylum bungeanum | reverse complement strand
TTAACACTATTGCCAAGTCTACCAAATAATACACAACTCAACTATCAAAGAGTCAATTTGTGGTTAGATTAAACTTGGGTTTTTTAAAGAGTACATATTTACTTTGTTATGGGCCAAGACTTAGTCAATTTGTGGTTAGATTAAAATTGGGTTTTGTAAATAGTAAAAATTGATTTTGTTATGGATCAAGCCTTCTAATTGTTTAAAGAAAGTAAGTCTTCTATCTCATTTAAGACAGAAATTTTTTTTAATAGGGTGAGATTTTTTTCCCCCTGACTGGGATGGTCATTAACTGGGTCTGTCATTGGCAGGAACCATGCCAACCAAACGGTTAAAAGGTGTAGATCTATAGCAAAAAGGCAAAATGAATGTCATAAAATGTAAAGTTAAGATTATAACATAGGTATATAGAGTATATAAGACGACTTGCTCCTATAGGCAAAGCCTATTACTATTTAAATCTTTAATCTGAATCTGTTTTTCCTTAGATAAGTTCAATAAATTAAAATAATGTACGAAAAAGACTTCTGTAAGTAGCCAATTAACCCAAAAGCTTGAACATAATTAAAGGCCCAACGACAGTATTTAAGTTGCGTGTTTCCTCACATTCAAGACACATGAATCGAACACAATCACAATCACAACCACAAACAGAAACATAACTTATTACAATTTAACTAACATAACTAGGTGGTTTGAATGCAGCACCATTTGGAAAACCGACTCTAATACCATGTATAGTAGGCATTGAACTCAGAAGCTTAATCTTAGAGGTAAGAATCTAACAATAGTAGTATTTAATCTCTAACAATTTTCAAGTGAGATTTCAAGTTGGATTTCCTACAGAGGAAGGATGTGTATCTGCATTTTATAGAGATAGGCTACAAAGGACAATGTCCAAGCCCAGGTTTGAGCTTATATAAACTCTAGATAGTGCAGATTTCTTGGGTACTTTATTCCCAGCCATAAACTGTGGAATGATAATGCAGTGCAGATGGCATATAAAGTTGATGGAATTATTTCATAGAAAGAAGTACGAGATAATTAGCCAGACCAGAGTAACATCAGTCAGAAAGTAGCCAGGATCTAATCTTAGAGGCAGAAGCCTAAATGGCAAATGACCAGATTGCGAGTACCAGAAACAAGCAGCAAAATCCTAACATTTCCATCAGAAGACAAGCAGAGTCATGGAATTTAGTCTTTTCTGCCCAAATGAAAGTTGAAAGTTGCACATCACTTGAGGCCTAGACAGACAAGGAGATAAAACTCCAAACGGATTCTTTGGACCATATATGTTGGCATAAAAGTGACAAGTTCAGCAGGAATTAGAATGTCTTTGTTGTGATGATAATAAATTACCAACCCTACAACTTTGCATTTCTAATATTCCACTGATATGACCTAGATAACATTCCCGGCCCAACTTTGGCTGAGAAAGAATTTCATCCAGCATGTCTCCATTTCCTCTTAAAAAGGGGAAAAAAAGAATTATATCTACCATGTCTTAAATTACACAACAAATGAGAACTAGAATGTACTTTTTTTTTCCATTTCTTGATACTGCAAGCAACCATGCATATCTTCTAAAATAAAAGAATCTAATTTCTGTTTAAGTCACATGAACATATCAAAAGTGGGTCCTTAGTGGGAGAACCTTGATGTGGCTACATGATCACCATAATCTCCAAGTGAATTTCTATCTCCACTTAGCATGGATCGCCCACGTGCTCGAAATGAAGGATGCTCTGGACTGTAAAATACAATAAAAATTTAAAACAATGATAAAGAATTATTGAAACTTGCCAATGATTTGAAAATAATTTTCAGGACAAACTATGTCCACTCGATGTGAGCTTAAGAGCTATGCATACGGATCAAAGTGCTCAGGTAAACGCGCTAATCAGTGCATTTTTTGGATGCCTTTACGTGAATGTGTGCGCGCGCATGTCTAATTGTGCGAGTGCGTGCGCATGTCTAATTGTGCGAGTGCGTGCACATGTCTAATTGTGCGAGTGTGTATTTGATAGAGAGAAAAGTACACAAATCATATCATCATATATTGTTGAAATGGTGAAGGCAAGCATCTTGAAAACAACAATATCCACCCAGATAAAATTACAAATTAATAACATATTGAAGGCAACAGAGGAATTATTCAGCATTAAATACCAAACTACTTTTAATCCTGACGTTATTACAAAACATTTGAGAGCAATCTTACATCATATTAGTGTGGAAAATTTCTGACTGGTGACAATAATAAAAATAAATAAATAACAATAACAGATTCAAAGAACATGTTACCAAGTTTATATATCTAACACTATGGCTTAAATTTTTTTATAGGAAATAAATTTTATTCAGATCATTCGACTCATAACTACTCTCCAAAATATGGCATAGAGAATTACTGCGCAACTAGGAATTATTTTGATAAGAAAAATTCATTATCTCAGTAAAAATATATACAAATTCTCAAGCAACCCAAACTGTTGGAAATCCTAAGATATTTTCGCACCAACAATAAGACATTGGCAAAACAAAAACTTCTTTCATGCTGTTGGGTGAGGGGTTTGGTTTTCTGGCATGATACGAACTTCGAAATTTCAACAAACAAGTTTTTGTAAGCAAAGTCCACAAAAGGGGTTAAAAAAAAAACCTGGAACTAGCAGTCCGCTGTTCAGCAATGACCTTTTTCCGGCTACGGCGCCAGAATGTAGTTGCAATGTTGGGTTCACTATGTGAAAAACTGAGGGAGTGAAAACATATTCAAAGATGAAAATCAAATGATAAGAAACAAAAAGGCCCTTAGATTAGCGCATAGAACTAGACAAAAGAAACAAGCACCGTTACCTCAATTTCCTGTCAAGAGTAGCTGTGGGCCGCAACATCATATTACGCAATGAAGGACCTGATATATTTGAAGATGCTTCTAATTTCCAATGGAACTGAAGGTTTTCATCTTTTTCAGCGCTGTGGAAAAGTGAACAAGAAATAATGCCAACATAAAAAAATCTATATATAGCTTGATTGACTAAAGATATCACTCAACCTAGGTTTAGAAAGTGAGAGATATGTACAGTTTTAAAATTTGAGTCGAACACCGTCTGCTAACCTGTCAGGATCCACTCTTTCTGAAAACCCATACATAGGACTGTTAGGCTCTAGTGGTGAATCACACGAGTCATTTTCAGCAGAATCACTCTCCCCTGCAGCTGATATATGGGACAAAAAAATTGCCTTGGTTGAGCGGGGTATTAGCTGACCCGGAAACCGCATAAGATCAACCAGTAATTCCACAGAATTCAACACAACTATCACAGAAATGTGTTTGTAGGAGTCCGTGCATTCCATAATCCCATCATTTGGTAAACCCTGATAAAAAAAATGTTGGAGGAAACAGGCATGTCATTTCAGCAGTTAGATTATGATGTAGAGAAATCAAAAGCTCAAGAAAGTTTCTTTTTCAACTGAAACTCATATGAATCAATTGCAAGTAATATACATGTGGTGTGTGTAAAGATAAAAAAAACAGTTCAATCAAAAAATGTAGTTAAAACTTACCACCATAAGCCTACTTTCTAGACCCACAGTATCTGCCAAAACTTTAAACAAAATTGCTCGAGGACGGCATGAACCATGCCTAATTAGCCCTAGCAATTGTACACCACGAGCCTCAAACATGTGGGAGGTTTCCTCTAGTGTAGCTTTTGCTGGACTTCCCACATTTGGTTGTTTATAAAAGTCAGATACCTGTTCATGGAACATCAGATGTACAGAAGATGTTAGTCATAGCTAAAAAGAAATATTAAAAAGAGATCAAAGCAAATGCTAGTAGATGTTTATCCCTGGGCATACAAAGCAAGAATCTGTAAGGAAAAACAAAAGTAACTGTTTCTCTGTAGCATCACAAGTTACTAAAGCAGTTCTAACTATGAACTCCTAAGGTTTTTTTTCTCAAGTCATTGAGCACAAGTAAATCACATGAACAATATAACACAACAGCGGTTCTCAGAATGGTGAACATGGTCATGTACACTAGTGCACAACTCATGGTCAAGGAAAAAGGTAAAAATACTACAATGAGACAACAATGTAACACAACAGCGGTTCTCAAAATGTTATTACCAATCCGGCAATCTTTTTAATCATAGCAGCGGGATTCGAATTCAATCCCTTCACCAATGCCACAATCAACTGCTTCAGCAGGGATAGCTTTTTATCGTTCTTCGAATCTACAAGAATAATATCTGCTTTGTGACCCTCTCCCCCAAGCGCATGAAGCTCATCTACAGTAGGAATACTATCAAAAAGCTCCTTCAGCCTTTTATCCTGTATACAGTTGCATACTATCAATTAAATCATAATTTAGTGAAATTGAGATATGGAAGTATATAAACATATGCCAATATGCCATGTGTTTGTGCTTACACGGGACATATATTAAAAAACATGAAAACATGTAATAACCAGAAACCAGGGAAATGATCCACACTAAAGGAAACACAGCAGAGCGTATGTTGCTCATGAGCGAGCAAAATACTTTCGGGGCTTCTGAAATGATGCTTCAACCTTCAGGCTTCAAGACAGAGGTTAAGAGGATAAATAAAGTGTTTCTTTCCATGAAAGCTTGTGAAACACTCAGGACATTGTGTTCCAGTTCAGAGGTTTAATAAGATTCAAAATATGATTTATTCGTCTGTACTAGCAAAACATTCAGGGAATCCACCTCATAATGTCCAGCTATAAAGTGAGATTAGATAAAAATAATAATTAGCTCATAGTTAACTTACACACAACCTCATTATTTACCAGAAGTACATTGTTATAAATGGTCCATTCCATTTTCCGAAAGGCTGAAAAGGGACAGTTTTCTAACATAACCTCTTGGTTCTCCAACTCAAGAGGGAACCTAACAGCCAAACAAGAGCACTATTATAGCCTTCACCAAAGCACCAAAAACTATGGACCTGAACCTCCCTTTGAACGAAAAATTACGTAAGAGTAAATCACACACAATGGAAAAAGAGGAACCATTCTTTTACAAACAATCAAGACCAATTTATTTCCCAAACTTTAATATACCTTCTCAAATCCATATATGTAAAATACTCGGACAGAAATTTTTCTTGCCTTCTATGCTCAAGGTTGAATCAAATCATTTTTTCCTATTCATCTAACACTTCTCAAACAAACAAGTATGCTTAATTCTAAGTTTAGAAGGGGATTCCAGAAGAGACCAAAAATTGAGGGACATGGCTTTCTCCCTGCAACTACAGGATACCGCATAAAGCCCCCAAACACAAACTAGTCGCCTTCAAGAGATTCAACAAAATGACTGCAAGTAGAAAAATTTCAACCAGATTCAATCATTCAAGTAGCTTCACTGCCACGCCTTAACAGTCCCATTAATGTTTGTAATATTTGTTAAATTAGAAGCAATCATCACACCAGCACAGCACAAATTGGAGTCCATTTAACTGCCGCACTCTTGATCCTCAAATTTTTGCTCAGAATAATTTGTTGTCGCCAGTCATGTACCAAATGCTCCACAACTGAACACAGCCAAGTATTCAACACCCTTGTGGTGCAACACTGACTTGCAATCTCTCTAATCATTTCACGTTTGGGAAACCTGACATCCTATAAACAATAAATTTAAGGAAGATCAAAGTCTATATATATATATATATCATTACATAGAAGAAGAAAATCCAAACGCCCCTATAGCTTCTATAGAGACTAGCTTTCGCTTGGCGGATCACCTATGACTAGGTCCCATATGGAATGAGAACAAGACCCGTAGGCTGAGAGAATAAGGCCCGAAGGCTAATAGAACCAGGTCCAAAGATTAATAATTACATGAATTCTTTATTCACTCATTCTACTATGAGGAATCGAACCCAAGACCTACTTTATGGAGTAGGGATAACTTGACCAAGTGAACCAGCACTTGTTGAGTGACATCCTATAAACAATGATTATGCAAATCCTAAAAATAGAACATCCGCTTAATGAAGTTCATAACTAAGTTAGATAGGACTTGTCATTCCACAAAGTTAAGTAGTTCCCAAACTACTTCACAATAAGGTAAGCACCACTGACTTCCAAATCATAAATCTTAACGTTGCTCCTACATTTTATAAAAATTAAAAGTATAACAACCATTGTAGTAATAAATGGATTTCACAAATGAAGATTAAATGGATTTCTATTCTAGAATGCTTGATATTCGTCCAGTTTTACATTTATAATTAAAAAAAAATGCATTCATAACTGTGTCATTCATGTTAGGTTTCTACTAGGCTGGTAGGGACAAATCTATTAAGAAACAAACATAATTAATCAGGTAGAACAAATACATTTCAAAAGTCAAGAAACAGATCCTTTTCCTTTGAATAAAAGATAACCGCGGTACATACACAAAATAGGATCTCTTAGAGCAACTGTTCCAAACGTTGTGAAATACATATATAAAGACATAGAAGGGAAACCCATTATCTTTATGGACACATCAAATAATCACTTAAAATATTAAGGGGTCCAGCAAATATTGAACTGTATCTAAATTCAGCAGCAACTATAACAATAGTTATTGTCTATGCTCACAATATAAAATTCAATTCTCACCGCAATGACAGAGTAGAAACCATTTGGAATTGGTTCAGAGAGCATTCCAGTGCTCCAGAGAATTTGTGATGCTGTCTGCGATGACATCCCATCTTGCTCGAAATTTCTAGGTGATTCTTTATTGCTTAAAGACTCTTCTTGAGATCCCAAAGAAACAGATCCAAAATTTTCAATGAAATCTTGAGCCCACCATGTAGCATTAGGAGGCCCGTGCTCCACTGATCCTGCATCATCTCTTGTTTCCTCCATGTCATTAATAATATGGCATGTAAAACCATTTCTCCCCGACTTCTTTCCCCATTAAAGACCGTTTCAATTTTAGTATGTTTCTAATACAACAAAGCATTGATTGAAAATTCCTTGCTTTCTGACTTATTTAGGCTGGAGTCATCTGACCTGTAAAACAAAAGCCATATAGTAAGACTCTGCATCAGAATAAAAGCAAATATACTTCTAAAAGGAAATCAAATACATTTGTGATTTATGAAGCGGCGAGATGGTCTTCCAAAAATGAACAAGAAAGAGAATAATGCACAAACCACTAACTGTAAAATTAACCCACGAGGTTTATAAAAATATTTCCTTAGAAAACACAAGTCAATAAAGAGGTTAGGGTTCAAACTTCAAACAATTGAGACAGAGTACTATCACACAAATTTCTTGACCACCAGAGTAGTAGGGTCCGGCAATAATCAACACTTAACTCAGTGAAGACAGAAAGATGGAGGGATTTCTGAGTTTAAAATCATAAAACATTAAAAATTTATAAGAAAATCCCATGTTCGTTATGAGACCTAGCTCCTAGCATTAAGAAAAAATAAGTCAACAATGAATTCTAAGACGCCAGTATCCCACATTAATCAACTCCTTGGCATGGCTCCAACACAGCAATTGGTTCCTCTATCCAATAACTTAAGCTTTTGGTTGGATTTCTATAACGTCTTCGAATTAGCAAACACGGTGATTATTATACCACGTCCTAAGCATATTTGAGACTTCAAATGAAAGATAATCATGGGATGATTAAATAAAGCCAATTTGTATCAAATCGAGATAGCAGTACAGAAAACCTAATAATACAATTCTTGACTTCAGCCACTTGAAACCACCTCTACAATTTTTACTTCCATTTTGTCATCCTCCTCTTCCATTAAATATCTTGATAAGCTTACACTGAAATCGATACTCAAATTGTAAACAATCCAAATGCTAAAATGAAATCATCTGACACCTGCCACCAATTGATACAGCAGCCTTGCATCAAACAAGATCATTAGAAGCAGTTTGTAGTCGTAGAAATGAAAACTTAATAGTAAAAACTTGCCACATAGTCATTCCAAATCAATAACACAATCATGAATTCCACATTAATAGTCTCACCTCCTGATAATTATCTGACACTATAAACATCAGAGGTCATCATTCTACACACTGCACCAATCAAGTAATATGAATTTGCATTAAATCACGATCTTTCAAATGAAAATATACACACAACATAAAATAAATAAAATACATACTTAAAACAACTTTGACCTCATCAACTAGAAATCACTTGCACATTCTTGAATTTGACTCCATCAACTACGTCCTCTACTCAAAAACCTGAAAATTAGCTTAACACTGAGACCAAAACTGAAGCTCCAAATCAATCATAATAACATCAAACGAAACCTTACGATACTTGCACCAATCAAACAAATAATTGAATTTAGATAAAAAGCAATAATAGAAACACAGAAAGATCAATTACATTTGAATGAAAATCAGCTAACAAGGACTAGGTTTTACCACCAGCAGATCCAAGCATTTGAATCTCAACTCCTTCTCCGTATTAAATAGCACCAATATTATTGATTAATTAATTAATTAAAAACAGATAGAGAAATTGAAATTTAATTTGTATTAATGTTTTAGAGAGAGCGGGAGAACGAGAACGAGAACGAGACGAGAACGAGAACGAGGAAATGTGCGGGGTCAGAGAGAGCAAATTTTAACGTAATGTTTTTTTTTTTTTAATGTATATAATTTTGATCGAAGAAGAAAGCGATGGTTTTTTTTTTTTTTTTTGGCCTGTTTAGTTTTGTTTGTGTTCTGTGTTCAGTTTAATGGGAGAGAGAGCGCGTGAGAGGTTGGTGAGTCACGTGCAGAAAGGGATCTGGCTCTGGGGACCTCTTTCCGACAGCCAGCTGGCATTAGGGGGTGGCTCACCAACATCCACACCTTCGTCCGCGTGATTCACGACCTTGCTTCCTTCCTTTCTTTTCACCATGAATAGGTTGTTCTGTTCAAAATTCGTAGGATGCATGGGAGAGGTATAACTCTTTAGAGGGTTACACCCCAATCTAAATGGTGCTTTTAAGGCATCCTTCAATACTTTTATAAAGAATGCTTCATGTTCATTCTATATACAGAAAGTGAATCTGAAATCAGTACAAAAGTCTCATTCATTTGTTTTAGAGTCGGAGAGAGTTCCCACCATTATCATAGTTCAAGATCTTGTTAAGGAGTGTCCCTTGAATAAGAGGAATCCAAGTTATCATGGGAGGACGTTAGCCACAAAATCCGTAGAGCACCGAGACAGGGCTAATAAGTTCTTAAGGACAAAGTTATTGCTCGGCTTTGTATTTTTATTTTCTTCATCCACACATTAATTTCAGGTTTGTCTAATACCTTTAATTTATGTGATCCATACATGATAGTAGTTATTGATTATTGGTCTTTTATGAATTATGCATGTTATAAAATCAATTTACAACACACACATACGGATCACAATTCCTTGATAAAAAAAAATTATATTGTGATTTTGTCTATTAGTAATAGCCGACAAAATTGATAATATTTTCACTGAGTATTGATGTGTCATTATAATTGGTGATGTGGCATGTGCATGATGGATGACGTAACATGTGCATGACTACTAATATGGTATGACATGAAAGTATAAAAGGATGAAAATATCCATACCACATCATCACTCATTAAATGTATTATCAATTTTATCGAGTTTTATTACAAGATAAATTCATATCATAATATTCTGTGACGAAAAAAAATCACAATTTTAACTTCACAATTGAGTGTGTGTGTGTGTTTTTTTTTTTAATATTTTTCCCTTTTTATATGAATGGCAAATTTTATTAGAGAACAAAGGAGAATAAATATTATCTTCAATTGTTTTATGCTTTGAAATAAATGAAGGAAAAAAACAATAATATTGGATATTTGAAAACAATGTAACATTTGCCACATTATTATGAGCTAGAGATAACTATTTTCATGAGTAAAAATGTATGAGCTATTTCTAATATGCATGGCAACGGGCCGGGCTCGGGCCGGGCTTAGCAAAAATTTGGCCCGGGCCCGAAAAAAAAGCCCGGCCCGGCTGTCATCGGGCCTGGCCGGGCCGGCCCGGTCGGGCTCGGGCTCGGGCCGGGCTTGGCCCGAGCCCGATTTCTTTATTATAAAAAATTATAAAAATAAAAAATTTATATATAAATATATATATTATATAAATAAAAATATTTATTTATTTATTTTAAGCCCGGATCCGATTTTTTTATTATAAAAAATTATAAATATAAGAAATTTATTATATAAATATATAATTTTATAATTAAAAATATTTTATTATTTATTTTAAGCCCGGGCCGGGCCGGGCCCGGGCTTTTTGGGTTGAGCCCGGCCCGGGCCCGGGCCCGAGTCGGGCCCCCATTTTGAAGCCCGGCCCGGGCTTTTTTCACCTCGGGCCGGGCCAAAGCCCGCCGGGCCGGGCCGGGCCGGGCCTCGGGCTTTTTTGCCATGTATAATTTCTAATATGAAAAGAACAAAAAGTACCAATGGAGAGGAGGCATGTATGAGTTACTTGTCTCCAAGGGGTGTGGCTTGATGGTGTAGGGTCCAGGATCTCACCTTGAGGTTCTGGGTTCGAATCCAGGGGGTGCACTTCTTGTAAGAGCCTGGGACAGCCGGTGATTTTACCTGCGCCGCGGCCCATAATGGGTGGTTTGATGGTGGGTTTCCATCGTTTCCAAAAAAAAAAATGTATGATTTACTTGTAACAATGGGATCCATCAAAAACCCAAAACCTTGCAAATCTCTAATAAAGATGATAAATACCCAAGTAATAAATATATAATGTATTAATTCGGGGGTGTTTGTACGAAAATTTTATTTTTTGCGAGGACCGATAAGAAAAATACACATATTTTCTTAAAGCAATGATATACTTACACATTTATCCCAAACGTTTTTACTGTAGCTACAGTGAGCTACAATAAATCAATGTAGCTACAGTGAGTGAGTTGAGAAAATTTTAGGGATAAGTGTGTCTAAGTATATCATTTTTTATTTTCTTATGTCATGAAAAGATACCCCATCTATCCGCATGAAATTTTCGTCTGGATATCCGCACTTGAGAAAATTATACAATAAATATTCCATTTATATAACTTAATTTATTATATTCATGGATGATCTTAGAATAGACCACATAGGCAATCAGTCGTGGTTCTACATTTTTGGCCAAAATGAGAAGACACAAATCTAATAAAGTTAATATATATTGTAACAATAAATTTTTTTAAAAAAATCTATTTTTTTTATCAATAAGAAACCATATATATTAAAACTCGTATAAAATCCCAAAGTTGAGAGCCTCTATGTTTATATTTGTTGAAAAGCCACTAAAGTTGTTTGCTAAGCCATTTTATGGCAATGGGAATCTTTGGTTATATCAATTATATGACCCATTTGAACCAATTTCATTGCATATTCTTTTTGTTCCCGTTGTCACAGATTACCTTTGCTTTTCAAATTCAGAAGGAAAATTTATAAGCAATTTTCAGGATCCATTGAACCTACCACCTAATTATGTAGGTTACACAAATCAAACGTTTTAAATTAGGGGAAAAAATCTTATAGAATTAAATATGTAAATGTAATGCATATATTATTTCCAAAACGTGTTACTTCATCAATTTAAAAACGCATAATTAATTTTGATGATATAATTTTCAAGGAACCTATCACTTTATACTATTGATTGAATTGGGTTGACCAATCTATTTTTTTTAAAAAAAAATGAAAATGTCTCAAAATTAGGATATTAACATCACATTATATAGGTAGCGTTAAAAGTTAATTTGAATTGTGTTAAATGTTATAAATGCGACATAAATACAGATAAACTCTTTGTTTTGTTAACATTAACGAAATTTATTTTGATAACCTAGCATGACCTTATAAAAAACTAATGAAAATAGGTACACAAGATTTGATATTCTTTTCATAGTTATAAATTGAAAAAAAAAACAAACACATTTTTATTGTTCAAATTAACTCCGTAGTTAGTGGTGTCAAATTTACCCGGATCCGACCCGAATCCGCATGGACCCAGGTCCATGATTAAAATATACGGACTCAGATTTAATAAATTAGGACTCGAGTGAATCCGGAATCGGACTCGAGATCGCACGGGTCCGGTCCGGATAGACCCGAGTTCAGAAAAATAAATAAGAATATAATAAAAAAATACAAAATAATATACATATATAAATACAAATACGATAGAATATAATTAAAAAATATAAAAGAATTAAAATAAAACTAATAAAATTGACAAAATACAAATATAAATATAAAATAATACAATAAAAAATGGTTATCCGGATCCGGACCAGGTAGACCCGGATCCAGACTCAGGACAATTAAAATACTTTCGAATCCGGGTCCGTATTTTACCATCCATATCCATAGTAATATGATCATCTTAGATCTCCCCGTTATGTCATCTACAAAATATTATTTCAATTTAATTGAGGTTGAAAGAAATAGAGTTTTAACTCAAATGGAGAAAAGACTGATATTTTGACACGAAAAGAAAAAAATATATAATAAGACTAACGAAATTCTATGACTCAAATATCCTTAATATAGTGGAGTCCGACTGCAACTTAACAATCGTCAAAATGATGAGAAATTCAATAAAATCTTAACGAGTAGGCTACTACTATCGAGTAACATTTTTTAATGAGTCGTTTCAAGAATGATGTAAAGTTGGCTGTCCCATACCCTTTCTCAACAAATAATTAGAGAATTATTGATTAAGTATATACCTAATCGGGTCCATTGAACTTGGCCTTGCTGCTTCTAAGATCAAGCAAACCTCACATTACCAAACTTTGAATAAAAAAAAAACTCATTTATCAAATAATTATATGGTTTGCCAAACCTTTGTAACTTTTAGTATTTATAGCTTCGACAGCTTTCAATTCATTATTCGCGTGTTAACCAAGGAAAAAAAAAAGTCAATTGCTTGAAGAAACATAGCTTTCCTCTTTTTGGAATCTATTTGATCTTCTACCTATTCGGTGGCCGGATATATTGGTCAAAGTCAAACAGAATATCATATTCACTTAATTAACATCGAAATTGGGGATGGGCCGATATGATTGGCCCGTTTAACCAAAGGACCAATTTCCTTGTAATTGGTAAGGCTCAGCCCAACCAGAAGGCTAATGTGTTGTGAGACTCTTGATACTTGGATGAAGCGGGCTTAGCCTTGGGTGGGGATATTATCTTAAATGAATTTTTAAAATAGAATTTATATATTGATAAAGGATAAAAAAAATATACAAATCATATTATATGTTAAAATTTAAAATATTTTGTAGATTTCATATTATACTAATTTTTTCAGAGTAGATTTCAGAGAATCTAATTTCTCTGAAGTTTATCCCATGTTTTCCGAAGTTTTATTTTTTATTTTTTATTTTGTACTTAAAACTTAGGAGATTCGAAGAATTGACTTTGGATTCGAATCTCTGGAGTTTTAATATTTTTTTATATAATAAGGAACAAGACCAGTCATTAACTTCAGATAAGAGTTCAGAAATCCTAAGTACTTCGGAGACAACTCCAGTGATCCTAAGTGTGGATGCTGGATTTCGGCCGAGGTCCACAATCAGAATTTGTAGGTTGGGGGCATTAGCGATCCTGCAAAACAAAGGTAGAGTGAGCGGAAGTAGACTACCCACCGGTGTGGTGGGTGCGGGGGCACTCCGACGCTCAAGTCAGTAATATGAAATGAGCAATAAATATGTAAAATGTGAAAGTAAGGCTTGTTATTACCTTAACTTTTTTGTAGTGGCCGTGAGGGCGGTAATATGTGTTTAGGAAATATGAAACTCTGAGAGTTTGTGTCAGATAGCAGAGGCTTGTATATCAGAAGTAATGTTTGGATTGAAGAACTCTCATTGCCCCCCTTGTATGCCGAATTACGTATCATTTTATAGATCTGAAAAGAGATTACTTTGTAGCTGTGATAAAAGCTGGCAATGGGCCTACAACGTGCTGACATTTCTGGCTAAGGGACCCACAACGTGCCTTGAATCTAACTTTCGGCGCTGCATGTGTTTTTGTTAAGAAAAAGAAGAATAGTCAGTAGCGGTTGTGTTTTATGCTGTCTATTTATTTGACTTTATATTTGTAGCGCTATGTACCGATGGAATAAGGTCTTTTGGGCTGGGCTTTCCAATATGGTGTTTAAGGGCCAATATTTGTGGGCTTTTGGTATTTGATTTTGAGGTAAAAAAACGATTTTACCCTCGGGTCCAAATTTGGCCCGTACAGTTTGTTCCATATTCTTTAAGTCAAAAAGTTTTTGACTTGGAGAGTAAAATATCGAATGTATCATCTCAGATTTGATCTTGGTATGTAAGTTAAATCTTCAACTTAATCTTTACAAGACATGTAAGAATGTCTCCAGTTTACTGAACCAGTTGAAGATTAGGACTTTGTCTAATTCCGCCCGAACCAGTGGGGAATGTTCCCAGTCGACTATACCTGGTCAGGGTAAACCCCATACTACGAGACCAAAGACCAGGGAGACTTTAACATCGTTTGGGCAAGATGGGTCCAAAGACCAGAGGAGTTTTCAATGTCGTCTGGACCAGATGAAGGCTAGGTCTTGAACTTGACTCCATATGAGTCATATGGATTGTTCCCAGTCGACTGAACCTGATGAAGGTCAGGATAATCCCCATACTACGGGTCCAAAGACCAGAGGAGTTTTCAATGTCGTCTGGACCAGATGAAGGCCAGGTCTTGGACTTAACTTCATATGAGTCATGGGGATTGTTCCCAGTCGACTGAACCTGATGAAGGTCAGGATAATCCCCATACTACGGGTCCAAAGACCAGAGGAGTTTTCAATGTCGTCTGGACCAGATGAAAGCCAGGTCTTGGACTTAACTCCATATGAGTCATGGGGATTATTCCCAGTCAACTGAACCTGATGAAGGTCAGGATAATCTCCATACTACGGGTCCAAAGACCAGAGGAGTTTTTAATGTCGTCTGGACCAGATGAAAGCCAGGTCTTGGACTTAACTCCCTATAAGTCATGGGGATTGTTCCCAGTCGACTGAACCTGATGAAGGTCAGGATAATCCCCATACTACGGGTCCAAAGACCAGAGGAGTTTTCAATGTCGTCTGGACCAGATGAAGGCCAGGTCTTGGACTTAACTCCATATGAGTCATGAGGATTGTTCTCAGTCGAATGAACCTGATGAAGGTCAGGATAATCTCCATACTACGGGTCCAAAGACCAGAGGAGTTTTCAATGTCGTCTGGACCAGATGAAGGCCAGGTCTTGGACTTAACTCCATATGAGTCATGGGGATTGTTCCCAGTCGACTGAACTGATGAAGGTCAGGATAATCCCCATACTACGGGTCCAAAGACCAGAGGAGTTTTCAATGTCGTCTGGACCAGATGAAGGCCATGTCTTGAACTTAACTCCATATGAGTCATGGGGATTGTTCCCAGTCGACTGAACCTGATGAAGGTCAGGATAATGGCTATATTGTTGAATGAGTTCATCAACAAGTTCCGAGATGTAACCGTGTAAATGTAGACTGGGACGAACATCAAGTCTAAAGTCATAACTATATGCGGTATCTATGACAATTCCCGAGCTATATCTTGGATGATGTCGGTTGGGATTCATATCACGTCTCAAGATATGCAAGTGTAGTAAAACTATAACCATTCCCAAGCTACTTATTTGGTGATGTCGATTGGTGTATACATCATGTCACAAGTTATGCAAGTGTAGTCTTTATGATAACTCCCAAGCTACATATCATAATATCAATCGGGACATCCTTATAACTAGTGTCAAATAACACACTAATGTTGCCAAACAACACTAATGTTGAGTGAAACATCCCGAAAAAGTCTCATGCCTTAACTGGTGTCGATTGTGACTTTCTTAATAAGTGCAAGCCATACCTGATAATGTCGACTGAGATATAGAAACCAAGCCCCCATACTTAGTATCGAATGGAATATCTTCACACCGAGTCTTTATTAAGGTAGTGTCGACTGGGAAGTCCATTCAAAGCCTTTATAAATTTGTGTTGACTGGAACATCTTCAGACCTAGCTCTCCAGTAGGTTTGGATGAGATATTTTTTGCTAAGTCTTTTCTAATGTACGTCGACTGGGATGTCCTCATCGTGTTGAATACCCGTTTGTCAAATGTCGACTGGAACATACCTGCAAATTCTTTATACATAGTTGTTGACAATAATATCTATACAAAGCTCCATAAATAAGGTTATTGTACGAATGTCGATTGGATTTTTCACTTGAGGCTCCATGTATGAGTGGCTGTATCGAATCTTGATAATGTCGACTGAGATAAATGCATGAATTTATCATGCTCATCGACTGGAGTGTTCATGTCGAGTGAAATAACATCATGAAACATTCTCTCAAGCACGTAGTCTGGAGTATATTTGTAATCTTTTCACACATGTGAGTTGTTTGGAGTATATTTACAATCACTTCATGCATGCATGTCAACTGAAATAATCATCGCAAATGTAAAAACTGTTATCAACCTCATAAGAATGTCGATTGAAGTAAACCTGTAAACACTTATTACATAATGTCGACTGAAGTAAACCTGCGATGACTTCATACACTTTTGTCGATTGAAGTGATTATACAAATCATTACGCAAGTCGACTGGAGTAAAATTATTTCATAAATGGATTATAATACATATAAGGTCCCATATAGGTATGTCGACTGAAATTATCTTACTAAAAATTAAAAAAATATGTCGAATGAAATAAATCTACAGACATTTAATACATGCTGTCGACTGAAGTAATTATATAATGCATTCTCATGCATGTTGATTTGAGTGTACCTGAAATTACCTCGTGGACGCAAGTCGACTGAAAGGAACTTATAGAGATTCATACACTAACGTCGACTCGCTTGTAGTTTTCATGTAGATAGGTTGACTGAACTCCAACGAGCCTTTGTAGATTGACACGAGATGTCAAGGTTCTACTATGGAGGACATGATTCATTGACAGATGTCATCCAGTCGCCAGAGTTGTCTACACAGTGATATTATCATTGGAAGGTTGGAGGGAAGTTGGGTTTGCGGGTGTTTGGAGCCCAAGTTCATTTATCAAAACCCTAGTGGGATTTTCGAGGTAACTTTTGGAGGGAATTTGAAGCGCCAAAATGAAGTATAAGAATGGCTTTTGAGAGTCATTTTATTCCTCACAAGAAATCCTTTCGATTAGCGAGTTTAGGAGAGCTCTCAAGATCTTCAAGGTACCCTTCATATCTTTCTTCGTATTCTTCAATATCTTCAAATGTTCTTAGTGTAGATTCAATTGTTCTTAGTCAAGTAAGTTATTTGATCTTGAAAAACATAGTGAAACTTTTGGATTTTGTTTATGGTTTAGACGGGTTTAGATCTTCAAAGGGGTAGAAATTTTAGGAAATTTGTGTTTGTTGCTTGGAAAATGTCGAGTGAGGATTCGTTGGGTAGTTTAGGTGCTTAAATTGACAAGTACATTGAACAACCGATGAATGATTCAAGTGATGAAGAAACTAATAGGGATTGGTCGCATGAAGATTTTATAGAGGCTGGAGTCATAACTATAGCTAAACCACCGTTAGGAATACCCACCGAAGTTACACCACTTAGATCATTACCCACCATTGAGGAGTCGAGTGAGATTCCAAGTACGAGTGAACCAACAAACATCTTAACCAATTGAAGTAAGGTTAGCGTCGCCGACTGAAAGGATAGATTACAAAATTCCTGGGTGGATTGGGTTTTACGAACGCCCATTTGTTGATGGATTCAGATTCCCCATTCCAAAGTTAGTATGGGAAGTCTTGAATCATTACCAGCTGGCTCCTTCTCAACTAATGCCAAACACTTGGAGGATTCTATTGTCGATTGAGTGTATGTCATTTGAATTGGGGATCGTGTTCGGGGTGCGAGAATTATTGTATACTTACTATATGAAAGAACACCTGAGAGAAGAAATGAGATATCACCTGTATCTCCGCCAAAAGAGGGAGCATTTGGTATTGGGACTTACAACAAATGATAGGGGTGATTGGCAAAAAAGTTATTTCTTCGTGAGAGGAGAGAGTGTGTTTGGGTCGAATGGGAGTGGAGAAATACCAGAACATTGGAACTCGTCGAGTGAGTATATCTTTACCCTTTAATACTCTAAATTTATAACTTGTATGACTGTAAATATTCATATTTTCTTCTTTCAAGTCTTCAGCTGAATAGAACTGTGGGAACACAGAAACTGGGTGACGCATGCTGTTCCGGGCTCGCGGCCCGGTTGGGAGTACGGAGTAGCCCGCATGGGACTAAACCGGAGAAATAAAATGGAGTCGCCACCCGGTGTGAACCGGGAAAATGATTTAAGGCCGCACTCACCCCTCGCAAGGGAAGACCTCAAACCGTTGGGTTCGGAATGGTCCCTTACTTATGCCACTTGTGATGATATGATTTATGCAATAAACTAACCGAATCTATTCAACATTCATGCTCAAAGGTACTTAGATCTAACATGCTTTCATCCAAATAACTCCACGCAATATAACACAACGAGCATATTGAACCATTAAACCAAAGTAAACAAATAACTAATTAAACATAAACATAAACTAAACGAAACATCATGCATAAAGAATGAAGAAACAACATGCCTAAATAACACAATCATGCTTTGAAAATTAAATAACAAGACTAAATTAACTCATGCTTAAGAAATAAATAACATACTAGCAACCTAATCAGGCTCAAATACAAGGTTTGAGTGGAAGAAACATATGAATCTTTCAAGTGGTACGGGGCATTGTATCCCGAGTGCAAACCATATTACCGTCCATTCGGATTCGGCTATGGAATTTATGTCCGGGTTTCCATCCAATATACCACAAAAAGAACACATATTTCATTCACCCGAAATCACATCATACACTAATTCACAATACTCATGCGAAATAAAATAATAAAATAACTAAAAATAAAGGATAATAAATAAAAGGGTGCCATCAGGTTTTACATTTTTAGTCGCTTTCCGGGAGTGCGTTCCACGGTGCCGGAAGGGATATCGTTTTACTGTTTTCACTGGTCCGCTATTTCTACTGTTTTCACATGTTCACTATTTTCTCTGTTTTCACTGGTCCGTTGTTTCCGCTGTTTTCATGGGTCCGCTGTTTCTACTGTTTTATCCGTTTTCACTCGCGGTTTTCTCTCGCTATTTTGGACTGTTTTAATCTCAATTTTTGCCGCTGTTTTGTCTCGACTGGGGCTGTTGTTTTTAGTTGGATGGCTTGCTGTTTGAAGGGCTTTGTGCGTGAAGTTAGAGGTGCTGATTAGGGTGAATGATATGGACAGTTACGTGAGTTTATTGTTTATGCATGGGGGTTGTTTTAGGGTCACGGTTTCACGCATGCATGGGCAGATGGCTAAGAGTGGAATGTGGCTAACTTCAGTGGTATTTGGCGTGAACAAAAGAGCTAACTCCAGGGATATTTGCGTGGATAGTGGCTAATCTTCAAGGTGGGATTAAGGGCAGTGAATGCTGTAAAGCAAATGGAGTATTTGAAGGGGTAATGGCGTGAACTGAGGGGCAGTTGATGGGAGAGCCTTAGGCGGCAGTTTGGTGAAAGAATATGTGGCTGGAGTGGGCGTGCATGGGAAGATGATGTGCGGCTGTGAGGGGTTGATGAAGGTACGTGAGGCGTGATGGGCTGATGAGGGCTAGGTAAGATTTGTGGCTGCTGGGCGATGTGGGAGTGAGGCTTGCGCTCGTTTATGATGGCTGAGTGGGTGCTGATGGTGGTGATGATGATGGTCTGTTGTTTGTTTCACGCGTGTGTTTGTTTATTTCTCTGGTTTGGTCAGTGTGTACGCGTGAATGAAGGGCTTGTGAGCTGATGCATGAAGGGTTTTGTGGCTTGTGAGTGCAAGGTGTTGAGGGCTACGTGAAAGACTACTTCATGTGGGTTATTTGGCGTGGTGAAGGGACTTGGTACGTGGCTTGGGCTGTTGTAGAGAGATGATGGCGTGGAGAATGAGTGAGGTGTGAGTGGTCTGCTTGTGCGTGGCAGTTTTGGGTTGGTGAGGAGTGGCTGTGTGTCACGGTTGTTTTTGAAGTCCTTTTTGGTGAGTCAAGATCCCCCTCCTGCGTGAAAGGCCTTAGGGTTTATATTGTTTCTTAATATGAGAGAGAGAGAGAGGCCAGGGACCGTATGAGGGAGTTATGGGTTGGCATGGGTGGATTGCATGGGTAGTTATGGGTATTTCATGGAGGGTGCATGGCTTTGTTTTGTTAGTTTTGTGCTTGTTCCTTGTTATTCACGTGGGAGGGGTTGGTATATGATATGGGTTTCGTATTTTGGTGAGGCTAGTGGGTGTGTGTTTGTTTTCTAGTATTTGGGTGAGATACTTCGTATGGGTGGTTGCATGAGTGAGGGTATGGGTTTTGTTTATTGTTTGTTTGGTGATGGAATTATTGGGTGAGATGTATGTGAATTGCATGGGTTGCTCCGTGGGGTGATGGGTAGTGGTCTGTGTTTGGCGTGGCTGTTGCGCTGTGTGCGTGAAATTGGTTTTATTGTTGTTTGAATTTGTTATTTGTTTATTGTTTGTTTGGTGTTGGTTTATTTTATTGTTTAAAGTGAGTGGATTTTGTTGATGTTTATTTTTTTTGTTAGTGTGGTTTATTTTTTATTGTTTATTTGGTGTTGTTGAATTTTTGTGTGTGTGTATAAAAGACACGTGGAGTGTGGGTTTATTTTATTGGTCTGTATTTTTTAATTATTTGATTTTCTTTGAATTTGTTTAATTTGTTGGTCGCTTATTATTTTATGTTTGTGCATGGAAGTTGAAGGGACATAGGGGTAGGTTTAAGGTTCGGGGCGAGAATAAATTTTGATACAGAAGCCTAACGAGCAAACCCAAGGTTAAGCGAGCGAACAAAAATCCAACAAAATGTCAATTCTTGACTTTTCCCTTCCGTCGTCCGTTTCCCGTGACTCCCGCTACTTAAAAGATGGTGCCTCCGTATGAGGCTCATCATTGGGCTGGTATGCAAAAATGCAATGCCTACAGTCGCCCCCACTTTGATGGGACTTTTGCAGTGTGTGACAATGACAATTCTATCAAAGTACGTGCAATGTATTTTTACGTACCTGGCTTGCCAGCTATTGCTTAACTTACTTGTTATCCTGAGATGCTTTGACCTTTGGGCTTTGTTCCCGAACTGTGCTAAGATGGGGCTTTAATCCCCTGAGCTTTATTCTCAAACTGTTTTGAAGGTGGGCTTTATTCCCGAACTGTGTTGAGAGATGGTTTTATTCCCCCGATCTGAGCTGACTGTGGGCTTTGTTCATGAATTGTACTGAATGTGGGCTTTATCCCCGATCTGAGCTGACTGTGGGCTTTATCCCCGAACTGTACTGAATGTGGGCTTTATCCCTGATATAAGCTGACTGTGGGCTTTGTCCCCGAACTGTACTGATATGGGCCTCGCCCCCAGACTGATACTGATGTGGGCCTCGCCCCCATAACGAAAATGATGTGGGCCTCGCCCCCAAACTGAAACTGATGTGGGCCTCGCCCCAAACTGATATGGGCCTCGCCCCAAACTGATACTAATGTGGGCCTCGCCCCCAGATTGATGTTGATGTGGGCCTTGCCCCAGACTAAAACTGATGTGGGCCTCGTCCCAAACTGATATGGGCCTCGCCCCAAACTGATATTAATGTGGGCCTCGCCCCAAACTGATATGGGCCTCGCCCCAAACTGATACTAATGTGGGCCTCGCCCCCAAACTGATGTGGGCCTTATTCCTTGATTGTGGGCTTTGTCCCCGAACTGTACTGAATGTGGGCTTTATTCCTGGAGTTCCATACCCTACCCGGCAAAACTGATTCTGATAATAATGTGGGCCTCGCCCCTAGATTGCCATACCCGGCAAGACTGCTACTGATGCTAATGTGGGTCTCGCCCCCAGATTGCCATGCCCAAAACTCAAACTCAAATGGGCCTCAACCCTGAGATTATTACCCAAATCCGATACTGTGCTTTTTACTATTTCTGATTAGCTTGTTTTTTGCCGCTTTCTCTTTTCTTCTTCAAAACCCGTGAACACAAAACAAAACAAACACAAAAGGATGCAAAATGTGTTACGTGTATGCATGCATGAATGTTCCTATCCCGTCGGGTTAGGTCTTCTGCCAATTCTTCTGGTGACTGCTCAGTCTTCTCTTCCTCAGGCTAAATACAACTTCAATCTGTCAACATTGATCGGTTCGGTGAACTCATTCTCTTTTAAATTTAATAGTCTCACTGCCCTATTTCCCATTTCGAATGGCTATCATGTCTTTTCTACTTGCTTATTCCGAGGATTCCCCGTGTTCTAAACATCACTGAATTTCACAGTATCAAGGTTGAATGCTTTTCTCAAATATACTCATATTGCAGAAGAGATTCAGCGAAATGAACGTCTTTATTTTAAAAAAAAAAGTTCAGACATGTAGACTAAATCAATGTCAATGTTAAAAATGCAGGATCAAATAAACTATGAGGAATAACTTCATCATTCACGTTGCCTTCTTCCTTGGCCTATGGTTCTTCACTGTTTATCCTTTATCTTAATGCAAGAAGCCTGGGTGGTTGAGTGGCTTTATGGTTGAGGGTTCATGTGTGTGTTGGGTTTTTCTGGATTGGGTATTTTATGGGAGTCAATGAGGTTTTGGACCTCATGCCTAAGGCGGGTGCAGTTGTCGGTGTCATGGCCTTTCTCTTGATGGAAGTAACAATACTGGTTTAGGTTGAGGTACGGTGGCACATGGTTCGGGAATGGCCTAGGTTCCAAAGGTTTTAGAAATCCTTGCATCTTCAGCTTTTCAAATACATTTGACAAAGGTCTACCAAGATTGGAGAATCGCCTGTTCTTGACGGTAGCGACCTCGACAGTAGCGGGTTTGGTCTCAGAAGGCCCCCCAAAAGTTCTTCTATTCTGGCCATAAAACTTTCTGCTTTCAGCCTCATCTTCTTCAATATCCATAACAGTCTCTCTCAACTGTCGGAAATCAGTAATCATGGAGGTCATCCTCCTCAGCTTACCATAAATAGAGGGCTTGATGCCCTTGATAATCATCTTGATTTGGTCTTTCTCTGAAGGCCGAGTCTGCATTTTCAAAAGCTGGCTTTTCCAGCGATCCACATACTCTTTGAAACTTTCCTCTGGCTTCTGCTTAGTGTTCTCCAAATCACGGAGTGACAAGTCAATCTCTAAGTCTGTAACATACTGCTTCAGAAAAGCATCAGCTAGTTCCCTCCAATCTTCCTGAACCTTTTTCTCAAGGCTGTGATACCACACTACGGGTGCCCCCTCGAGCGACATCCCAAACATCTTCTGGACTTGGCGCTGTGACAGGCCTACTGAACTCATCACTGAAACATACTGGCGGAGATGGACCCTCGGATCCCCATTCCCATTGAACTTGGCCATATCCGGCATCTTGAACTGAGCAGACAACTGTTCTTCGAAGGTCATCGACTCATAGTCTAGTAAGTCTTCGTCCTTACCCTTCATCTTACGGGTAACTGACTCTACCTGGTCACGGAGTTTCTGCAATTCTGCCCGGGACCCAACTGTTCTCCCAGCGGCATAATCAGCCATATCATCATCAAAAGTGGGGATGTCATCCCCCAACCTATTCGGAGGCTCCTCACGTCGTACATTCTCAGAGTTTCCCCCAGCACGGGGTACGGCCATATTTGCCATAGCAGTAGCTAGGGCTTGCAACTGTTCGGTAATCTTGGCGAAACCATTCTCCAACTGATCCACGCGAGATATCTCATTTCTGATCCACTCATATTTGTTATCGGCCTCTTAGTGATTCTTCCTTCTTTTCTAACCCAACGGGAATCTCTTTAAACTTCATGTTAGTATGTATGCATGTAATGCATGAAATACACAAGTCTATCAAGATGTTTATACAAGTTGGCCCATTATCATTTTAAAGCATTTAATCATAATATCGTTGGGTGCAAACTTATCCCAATTGAAAAGGCCCAACAAGTTTATACTTTCGCGATACATGGCTAAACAACTTCAAATGATAAGAGGCCCAAATACAAAATGGCCCATCGGTATTTTAGAAACTTTTGACCAAATTGTCAAATGACACGAACTCGTTCCAGTTTAAATGGCCCAACCAGTTCATATCTCTTGACAAAAAGTCCAATTGAATCCAAATAACGATGGTCCCAAACATAAGCATAAAAGAAATGATTTCTATGGGTCATACAACTAGGGTTCACATGCAGGTTTAAACGAATGTAAACAAAGGCTCTCGCTGACGAAGGATTGCCCACAACTAGGACTCCCCACTCAAGGGTTCGAGCGACCAAGTGAGCGCACCTTTTTTATACCTTACGGTAGGTGCCAACGAGTTATGGTGTGTGACTGACTGTCAAATGAATTTCCCGTTGTAGATTCCCCAGAGGGAGGGTGGAGCGAGGCTCTCTTAGGTACCCTAGCCTCTTAGGCTCTTATCGTTTGGTGTCAGGAATAAACAACGAGTCCTCCAAATTAGTCTATCACAATGAGCTACGGGTGAATGATTATCTAGGTGCCCTCACAGCTTTTCCTTATAGAAAGGTAGTGAGTGAATGAAGACACCAAACCATCACCTAGCTTTAATAATGCCTTTGATTAAACTCCCTCTAAACCCACAGTAGACATGGTTAATTTAAAGCACAAATCACAAACATTACAAGACATTATTGAGGGGCTGATTCTCTATCCCCAGTGGAGTCGCCAGACTGTGGGAACACAGAAACTGGGCGACGCATGCTGTTCCGGGCTCACGGCCCGGTTGGGAGTACGGAGTAGCCCGCAGGGGACTAAACCGGAGAAATAAAATGGAGTCGCCGCCTGGTGTGAACCGGGAAAATGATTTAAGGCCGTACTCACCCCTCGCAAGGGAAGACTTCAAACCGTTGGGTTCAGAATGGTCCCTTACTTATGCCACTTGTGATGATATGATTTGTGCAATAAACTAACCGAATCTATTCAACATTCATGCTCAAAGGTACTTAGATCTAACATGATTTCATCCAAATAACTCCACGCAATATAACACAACGAGCATATTGAACCATTAAACGAAAGTAAACAAATAACTAATTAAACATAAACATAAACTAAACGAAACATCATGCATAAAGAATGAAGAAACAACATGCCTAAATAACACAATCATTCTTTGAAAATTAAATAACAAGACTAAATTAACTCATGCTTAAGAAATAAATAACATACTAGCAACCTAATCATGCTCAAATACAAGGTTTGAGTGGAATGAAACATATGAATCTTTCAAGTGGTACGGGGCATTGTATCCTGAGTGCAAACCATATTACCGTCCATTCGGATTCGGCTATGGAATTTATGTCCGGGTTTCCATCCAATATACCACAAAATGAACACATATTTCATTCACCCGAAATCACATCATACACTAATTCACAATACTCATGCGAAATAAAATGATAAAATAACTAAAAATAAAGGATAATAAATAAAAGGGTGCCCTCAGGTCTTACCTTTTTAGTCGCTTTCCGGGAGTGCGTTCCACGGTGTCGGAAGGGATATCGTTTTACTGTTTTCACTGGTTCGATATTTCTACTGTTTTCACATGTTCACTGTTTTCTCTGTTTTCACTGGTTCGTTGTTTTCGATGTTTTCACGGGTCCGCTGTTTCTACTATTTTATCCATTTTCACTCGCGGTTTTCTCTCGCTATTTTGGACTGTTTTAATCTCAATATTTGCCGTTGTTTTGTCTCGGCTGGGGCTGTTGTTTTCAGTTGGATGGCTTGCTGTTTGAAGGGCTTTGTGCGTGAAGTTAGGGGTGATGATTAGCGTGAATGATATGGGCAGTTACGTGAGTTTATTGTTTCTGCATGTGGGTTGTTTTAGGGTCACGGTTTCACGCATGCATGGGCAGATGGCTAAGCGTGGAAGGTGGCTAACTTCAGCGGTATTTGGCGTGAACAAAAGAGCTAACACCAGGGATATTTGCGTGGATAGTGGCTAATCTTCAAGGTGGGATTAAGGGCAGTGAAGGCTGTGAAGCAAATGGAGTATTTGAAGGGGTAATGGTGTGAACTGAGGGGCAGTTGATGGGAGAGCCTTAGGCGTTAGTTTGGTGAAAGAATATGTGGCTGGAGTGGGCGTGCATGGGAAGGTGATGTGCGGCTGTGAGGGGTTGATGAAGGTACGTGAGGCGTGATGGGCTGATGAGGGCTAGGTAAGATTTGTGGCTGCTGGGCGATGTGGGAGTGAGACTTGCGCTCATTTATGATGGTTGAGTGGGTGCTGATGGTGGTGATGATGATGGTCTGTTGTTTGTTTCACGCGTGTGTTTGTTTGTTTCTTTCTCTGGTTTGGTCAGTGTGTACGCGTGAATGAAGGGCTTTGAGCTGATGCATGAAGGGTTTTTGTGGCTTGTGAGTGCAAGGTGTTGAGGGCTACGTGAAAGACTACATCATGTGGGTTATTTGGCGTGGTGAAGGGACTTGGTACGTGGCTTGGGCTGTGTAGAGAGATGATGGCGTGGAGAATGAGTGAGGTGTGAGTGGTCTGCTTGTGCGTGGCAGTTTTGGGTTGGTGAGGAGTGGCTGTGTGTCACGGTTGTTTTTGAAGTCCTTTTTGGTGAATCAAGATCCCCCTCCTGCGTGAAAGGCCTTAGGGTTTATATTGTTTCTTAATATGAGAGAGAGAGAGGCCAGGGACCATATGAGGGAGTTATGGGTTGGCATGGGTGGATTGCATGGGTAGTTATGGGTATTTCATGGAGGGTGCATGGCTTTGTTTTGTTAGTTTTATGCTTGTTCCTTGTTATTCACGTGGGAGGGGTTGGTATACGATATGGGTTTCGTATTTTGGTGAGGCTAGTGGGTGTGTGTTTGTTTTCTAGTATTTGGGTGAGATACTTCGTATGTGTGGTTGCATGAGTGGGGGTATGGGTTTTGTTTATTGTTTGTTTGGTGATGGAATTATTGGGTGAGATGTATGTGAATTGCATGGGTTGCTCAGTGGGGTGATGGGTAGTGGTCTGTGTTTGGCGTGGCTGTTGCGCTGTGTGCGTGAAATTGGTTTTATTGTTGTTTGAATTTGTTATTTGTTTATTGTTTGTTTGGTGTTGGTTTATTTTATTGTTTAAAGTGAGTGGATTTTGTTGATGTTTATTTTGTTTGTTAGTGTGGTTTATTTTTTATTGTTTATTTGGTGTTGTTGAATTTGTGTGTGTGTGTAAAAGACACGTGGATGGTGGGTTTATTTTATTAGTTTGTATTTTTTAATTATTTGATTTTCTTTGAATTTTTTTAATTTGTTGGTCGCTTATTATTTTATGTTTGTGCATGGAAGTTGAAGGGATATATGGGTAGGTTTAAGGTTCGGGGCGAGAATAAATTTTGATACATAAGCCCAACGAGCAAACCCAAGGTTAAGTAAGCGAGCGAACAAAAATCCAACAAAACGTCAATTATTGACTTTTCCCTTCCGTCGTCCGTTTCCGTGACTCCCGCGACTTAAAAGGTGGTGCCTCCGTATGAGGCTCATCATTGGGCTGGTATGCAAAAATGCAATGCCTACAAGAACATTTGATACTACTCATCGAGCCATCGCAAACACGAATCATATCCTCGGTTTGCCTGATTCGAAGAGGAATTGGAAAGCGGCTCTAGAGGAGAGGAGACTGAGGTTAACTCCGCTGTGGAAAGAAGTGATTTATTCTGAAGGTACCCCATTGGCTTTGAGTAAGCATATTTTTGCCGTGATATTGTGCACTTGGGCGATTGAGGTTACATTTGGAAGGCTGCTATTTCTAACATCGCTGACTCCTGAAGAATTTTTTATGCGCAGCTGAGATGATATCGGGTCCATTTAAGGTGCCAAAACTTGATGAAATGAGGAGCCGGAGGAAGACTAAGAAAGCCAAAGACAATGAGCCTGAAGCCGTAGATTTGGAAATCACCAAATCAACTGAAGTCGTTCCGGTTAATGTTCCTGAGTCAATGACTCAGCCGATTGAGAAGGTCTCTGCCTCAAAAAGAGGAAGGAAGTAGTAGAAGTGGAGGAAGACGCAGAAGGTGTTGTAGTGAGGATTCCCCATGGGTCTACTGCAATTTCGGATCCTTCCAGCCTCTCTAAATTTATCAAACGTCTGCTGCTGGAAGAAGACGAGCAACAACTGATTGAGTTGGGTCCAACCAAAATAAGCAAGAAGATTGCGGCTTTAAGTTATCAGGTATTTATTTTTGAAAACATGTATATCCATTTATAGAAGTCGTATGGAATGTACTAAGTGAAATTTTTCAGGTTATGGAATGTGGCCTCTTCATGCAACGGTATGCTGAATTAAGCCAAAGGAGGATGATGGATTTAGAGAAGCCAATACAACAATCAGAAGGGATTTCAGTGAACTGAAAGAAAATTTTGACGCTACCGAAAGGAAGTTAAGAAAGGTCGAAAACGAACTGAAAGAGACTCAAGCAACACTGAAATTGGAGAAAGAAGTGTCTGAGGCTACCAATGAAGCGTTCAAAGAAAGTTTGGAGAGTTTGAAGAAGGAAAAGGCCGAATTGCTTGAGCAACTTGAATTGGTTGCCTTTGAATCAATGATGAAAGAGAGGAGCAGTCTAATGGAAGAATATTTAGCTGGTCAAAATGTCACTTGGAAACCGAAGAAATGGATTCGAGAATATGAGAGGTTAGCTGCTGGGGTCTCCCTTACAAGTGAGGGTGAAGAAGAAGAAGATGGAGAAGAGGTACTCTCGAAAGAAGCTGTCGAAGAAAAGCAAATGGCCACTGGAGAAGCCGAAGAAGAAATGGCCATAACGGAGAAACATGCTTGAAACGGATGAGGTTCCTGTATCGACTGAAATTACCCCTATCGTTCCCGGCCAGACTGTTGAAGTCCCACCAGTGAATGCTCAGCTTGATCCTGAAGGCCAGGTGACCGAAAGGCTCGTAGAGTGAAATATGCAGTCGTACCTTTATTTTGTTTTTTGTAATGGAAAACTTCAAAACTTTAATGATATAAATCTCTTTTTGGTTGAAGTTAAAGTTTTTTCAATTTTGTTTAATCATATGGACCTCAGAACATTAAATTATTCTTCACACAATTTTTTATTATCCAATAATTTTACTGGCCGAACGGGCTATGACAAAGAAAAATAAAAATTACCGGTAAAACAGTTTGAGATGAATTGCATTCCAGCTATTTTGTATTGGTCTTCCTTCTGTCATTTCCAACTTGTAGGCACCTTGGCCAATGATCTTTGTAATGTCGTATGGGCCCCCTCCCATTTTGGTCCTAGCTTCCCATCTTTGACTTCTTTGGTATTCTGAAAAACTTTGTGCAGAACCCAGTCTCCTTCTTTGAATGTCCTGCACCTGACATTTTTGTTGAAATATTTGGCCATTTTTTGTTGATGAGCTGCAAGTCGAATGAAGGCTTGATCCCTTAATTCATCAATTGTATCAAGGCTGTAGTTCAAGAGCTGTCGATTGGTATCTTCTTCAAGCCATTGGTAACGCGGAGTGGGGACAATTCCTTCGGCTGGGACTACTGCTTCGCACCCAAACGCAAGAGAGAATGGGGTTTGCCCAGTCGACGAACGGGCTGTAGTTCTGTATGACCATAGAACTCCTGGAAGTTCATCTGCCCATGCTCCTTTTGATTTCTCCAATATTTTCTTCATTAAGTTCATGATTGTTTTGTTGGATGATTCAGCTTGACCATTGGCTTGAGGAAAACGTGGGGTTGAGAAGTTTAATTTGATTCCCCAATTCTTACAGAAATCTTGGAAACGGTAGCTGATGAATTGAAATCCATTATCAGTTACAATTTCTCTTGGCAATCCGAAACGACAAATGATGTTCTTCCAAATGAAGTTCTGCACTTCCCTGTCTCGAATTTTGGCAAAGGCCTCAGCTTCGATCCACTTGGTATAGTAATCCGTAAGGGCAAGCATGTAGACTCGTTGTCCCGGGGCTATAGGGAGCTTTCCAATGATATCCATTCCCCATTTCATGAAAGGCCAAGGTGACAGTATCGGCCTGAGCTTTTCTGGTGGTAAATGTGTGATGAGGGCAAATCTTTGACATTTCTCGCACCTACGAGTGAATTCGACCGAATCAGCATGCATAGAGGGCCAATAATATCCTGTCGTGTGGGCTCGGCATGCTAGGCTTCTACCGCCTGAATGGTTTCCGCATTCGCCTTCATGAAGCTCGGCTAATACACATTGGGCTTCTTCTGGAGTAAGACATTTAAGGTAGGGACCGAAAAGTGATCTTCTTAAAAGTTGCTCATCATGTAGTGTGAATTTGGCAGCTAGCCGTTGAATCTTTCGTGCTTCCAATTTATCTTCTGGTAGCAAGCCGCTTTGTAAATATTTTACAATTGGAGTCAACCATGAGTCGTCCGATTTGATTGTGGAAACTTCATGGATTTTGCTTTTCCAAATTACTGGCCACTGCAAATAAACAACTGGGACATAATGAATTTTCTCTCCTTCAATTGTCGAACCCAGCGTAGCTAAAGCATCTGCGTGCGTGTTTTCATTTCTGGGGACCTGACAAATGGTCAGTTGCTCAAATATCGACTGAATTTCTTTCACCTTTTGTAGATAAAATTCCATCTGTGAATCTCTAGCTTGATATGAACCTTGGAATTGATTGACAATTAATTGGGAATCCGTCTTTGCTTCAACCTTTTTGGCTCCAAGTTCTCGAGCCAAGTTTAAGCCGGCTATAAGGGCCTCGTATTCGGCTTCATTGTTGGTAACTTTGAAGTTGCACTTGATTGCCTGTTGCACCACATCGCCTTCTGGAGTGGTAATCACAATCCCTAACCCGCATCCACGTTTGTTGCTTGATCCGTCGACTGCGAGCTTCCACATGGCCGATGGATTAATGCAATGGATTTTTAGTTCAGCTGGTGCCTGTAGACTGGGACTGAAATCAGCCACAAAATCTGCAAGAGCTTGTGACTTGATCGCAATCCGCGGTTGGTAGGTAATGTCGTGTTCTCCAAGTTCCACAGCCCATTTCGTCAACCTCCCAGAAAGCTCGGGCTTATGGAGAATGCTTCTCATTGGATAAGATGTGTAAACTGTGATTGAATGCCCTTGAAAATATGGTCGTAGCTTTCTCGCTGATGTTATCAAAGCTAGTACCAACTTTTCAACAAGAGGGTAGCGTGACTCCGTATCCAATAGCGCTTTACTTACATAGTAGACTGGGAGTTGAGTACCATCTTCCTCTCTGATCAGCACTGCACTTACTGCTTGCTCCGAAACTCCTAAATAAAGAAAAGCCTTTCGTTGTTGATTGGCTTTGACAAAAGAGGTGGAGAAGACAAGTATCGTTTGAGCTCTTTCAATGCTTCATCGCAGGCTGATGTCCACTCAAAATTCTTGCCTTTCTTCAAGGCGGAGAAGAATAGGAAACTTTTATCGGTTGACTTTGAAATGAATCTATTCAGTGCAACAATTTTTCCAGCTAGTCGCATGACGTCTTTAGGATTGGTAGGAGAGGGAATGTCGAGTATAGATTTGATTTGACTTGGATTGGCCTCTATCCCTCGGCGTGTAACCATGTATCCAAGAAATTTTCCGGAAGCGACACCAAAAGCACATTTCGTAGGATTCAATTTCATGCCATATCTCCTCATTGTGTCGAATGCATGTTCCAAATGTGATAGATGTTGTTTGACTTCTAATGATTTCACCAGCATATCGTCTATGTAGACCTCCATTGTTTTCCCAATTTGTTGAGAAAACATTTTGTTCACCATACGTTGATAAGTAACACCAGCATTTTTGAGGCCGAATGGCATTACCTTGTAGCAGTAAATGCCTCTGTTGGTGACAAAGGTTGTCTTCTCTTGGTAGCCTGGATGCATGAGGATCTGATTGTAGCCTGAATACGAGTCCATGAAACTTAGCAATTCATGGCCTGCGGTAGCATCAACCATTGAATCAATATGAGGCAATATGAAAGAATCTTTGGGGCATGCTTTGTTCAAATCTGTGAAATCAATACAGACTCGCCATTTCCCATTCTTCTTTCGCACTATCACCACGTTAGCTAGCCATTCTGGGAATTGGACCTCCATAATGGCTCCATTTTGTAGTAATTTCTGGACTTCTTCATCAATGATCTGATTTCTTTCTGGGGCGAACTTTCTTCTTTTCTGTATGACATGAGGATAACTTGGGTCCGCATGGAGTTCATGGGTGATTAATTCTGGGTCGATTCTGGTCATATCTTCATGAGACCAGGCGAAGCAATCATGTTGTTTTATCAAAAAATCAATTAAGTCGGCCCGTAGTTTGGGGTCAAGATTAGCCCCAATCTGTGCTTTATGGTCATTAAATTGCGGGTGAATTTGGACTTCTTCGAGCTCCTCAATACTCGGTAGGTCTGGCGATGACGCACCAGATCCTTTCATTAATTGCTATGCTGACTGAGGTTTTGCTTTTAAGGTCGTCTGGTAGAAACTTCTTGAAGCAGATTGGTCTCCTTTAATCTCTTGGACTCCCCATCTCGTAGGGAATTTAAGTATTTGATGGTAAGTTGATGAGACTGCCCTCATCTCGTGGATCCAAGGTCTGCCAACGATCAAGTTGTAGGCTGAGGGACAATCGATGACAAAAAATGAAGTCAACTTATTGATTCCTCCCGCATAGACTGGAAGAGTTATTTCTCCAATGGTGAATTTCTGTTCGCCGCTGAACCCGATAAGAACAGTTGACTTTCTGTTGATCTTTTCTATCTCGGTTCCCATGTCGGAAAGGGCTGCCCTGAAGATGATATTTGCTGATGAACCTGTGTCGACCAAGATTCTTTTGACCATAAAATTTGCAATTTGCAATGAGATTACCAGCGCATCGTGATGTGGATTCATTCGGCTGGAATTGCTGTCGTCTGAAAATTCAATTGCAAGGTTTGTACATGTCTCCTCTATTGACATAGTCGAATGGAAAAGACCCATTGTCGCAATTCTGACATGTCGTTTCGCTGCGGAGTATGAAATACCACTAACTTCAGAACCACCAGAAATAAAACTTACAGTATTGTTGATTGGTGGTGGTGGTATGGCTGTGAGCAATTCATTCATTCAAGTGCCCTTTATTCAGCAATTCCAATACTTCCAATCTCAGAGCCACACAATCTGCTGTCGTATGGCCATAATCTCGATGAAACTCACACCACTTGCTGATATCTTTCTTGACTGAATAATCTCTGGAGCGTGGGGGCCACCTTACTTCGTTTCCCATATTCTTGAGTACCGAAACTAGTTCCCCTGAGGAAACAGTAAAATTGTAGTCTGAGAGTCTCTTCTGTTTGCAGATTTGTCTTGTCCCCTGAATGGCAATGGTTGACGCTTGAATTCCCGATTGAAATGTTGATGCATTTTCTGATGATCCTTCCTGTTTGTTGGCCGTGGTGCTTTGTTGGGAAATTCTTTGCGTCGTTTTGTAGTATCTTGAGTACTAATGTATTGCAAACCAGAAGAATTTTCTTTTTTTTTGTTCCTCTTGTCTTCTTCCCATCTAATTTCAATTTGGGCTCGAGCCATGGCTTGATCCATCGTGTAGCAGCATCGGAATTTAGTGAGTTTCTTGTAAAGTCCGCTTTCCAGAAGTAAACCATTCCTGAATGCTTCTACTGCAGTAGGTTGATGGAGGTCCGGGACAATTATCCTTTCTTTATTGAAGCGAGCTACGTAGCTTCGTAAAGATTCACCTTTCCTTTGTTGGATGGCATAAAGGTCGTCCGAAGTCTTTTCAATCTTGCAAGAACTCGCGAAATGCTCCACAAATTTTTCTGCCAGATGTTGGTATGATCCAATGGACCTATATGGAAGATTGATGAACCAAGTTAGGGCTGGTCCCGCCAAAGTCTCCCCAAATCCTCTGCACATTCCAGCCTCCCACTGTCGAGGGGTTAGGCCTGTTGACATCATCTTATATTTGTAATGGATGATGTGGTCGTCTGAGTCAGTCGACCCATCATACATTTTCATATCTGGAGGGCTGAATTTCCTTGGTAATTCTACAGAGGTGATAGTCTCAAAAAATGGTGTGTCAGAAATTGTCCCAGCTCTACTTTTCCTCATTGGTAGTTTAACGCCTGGTAGACTGGACAATATTGCTTCTTTGAACTCTAACATTTCTTTGCGCATATTGGAGGCGACTTGTTGAGCCTGGTCGGCTGGGGAAACTGGCAGAACTGTATGATTTCTTAGATGGTCGCCTGGAGAAGGATCATCATTTGCCACATCGTTGAATGTTTCCAAAAGATTGGATGGAACTATTTCATTGTTGGCATTGTCCGGAGAATCACGTTGTTGAGAGGTGGAAGAGATTAATTCCAACTGCTTCCGTAGGTTTGCATTGGAGCTTCGCATGGTCAAATTCTCCTCCTCCAAAGTTCGTAATCGTTCTTGTAGCATAAATATTTGGGCTGCAGTTGGATCTGGTGTCAGCTCGCTGCTTGAAGCCATGAATGACAGTTAAAATTGTAGACTGTGAAATCTTTTGCTTGCTATAAATCGCTAAGGCCCCACGGTAGGCGCCAAATTGTGGATGCTGGATTTCGGCCGAGGTCCACAATCAGAATTTGTAGGTTGGGGGCATTAGCGATCCTGCAAAACAAAGGTAGAATGAGCGGAAGTAGACTACCCACCGGTGTGGTGGGTGCCGGGGGCACTCCGACACTCAAGTCAGTAATATGAAATGAGCAGTAAATATGTAAAATGTGAAAGCAAAGCTTGTTATTACCTTAACTTTCTTGTAGTGGCCGTGAGGGCGGTAATATGTGTTTAGGAAATGTGAAACTCTGAAAGTTTGTGTCAGAGAGCAGAGGCTTGTATATCAGAAGTAATGTTTGGATTGAAGAACTCTCACTGCCCCCCTTGTATGTCGAATTACGTATCCTTTTATAGATCTGAAAAGAGATTACTTTGTAGCTGTGATAAAAGCTGGCAATGGGCCTACAACGTGCTGACATTTCTGGCTAAGGGACCCACAACGTGCCTTGAATCTAACTTTCGGCGCTGCATGTGTTTTTGTTAAGAAAAAGAAGAATAGTCAGTAGCGGTTGTGTTTTATGTTGTCTATTTATTTGGCTTTATATTTGTAGCGCTATGTACCGATGGAATAAGGTCTTTTGGGCTGGGCTTTCCAATATGATGTTTAAGGGCCAATATTTGTGGGCTTTTGGTATTTGATTTTGAGGTAAAAAGACGATTTTACCCTCGGGTCCAAATTTGGCCCGTACACTAAGAAATAACGGATAACTCATAAATTTTTTATCTTATTCTGTTCATTTCAAAAATCTTGGTTATTTATAATTTTGAAATTTTAGATTGGCTTCGAATCTTCGAAGTTTTTTTAAAAATATTAAAATTTCAGAAATTCGAAGTCAATTTTTCGGATCAACTAAATGCAATCATCATCGAAGAAATAATAAGGAACAAGACCAACTATTAACTTCATATAAGAATTTGTGAAATATTAGAACATTTGTCTCTTGGCATACATAGTGGGACAGGTCATGAATAGACTTCATCTAATAATAGAAAGAAATGGTTGTGCTTGTTTTTGTAGAGAATTGATGGAGAATAAGAAATGAAATAATCATTTCCTTAATTGGTTTATAATTTTTTTTAAAAAGAGTAGTCATGACGATTCTCCGTTTATTCACCCACAATTCTCTATAATCTATTCCTTTTTGATACATAGAAATGATCAAATTCACGAGTGGAAAATTATATCTACCATTAAAATATTAGATTAATTAAATATTAATAATTAGAATAACCGTAAACTATTTATTCACCTTTCAAAATTTTACTTCACCTAAAAATTCACAATGTAGCATACCTGTTTACGCTTGGATGTTGTTTCTTCAAGAGGTTAACTTCCCAATTAAATTTGCAATTACCGATTAATTGTAAAATAAAGTGAATATCTTTGTGTTTGTTGATCATTAGTGTTAATGTTTGACGTGTTGTATCTTGGGGACGTGGATTGGTGGTGTATGACTCATGATCTCACATTTAAGTATTGTGTTCAAATCCAGAGAGTGTATTTCTTGTAAGAACCTGAGACAACCGGGAATTTTATCTACTCCACTTAAATTTTTCTGGGTGGTTTGAGGATGAGTTTCCAACGATTTAAAAAAAAAAAAATTTGACCTTGCTCATTGATAATTTCAGTCGTAGTTGCTCATTGAAAACTATAATGAACTCTTATATTTTCACCCAATATTATTAATGAATTGCAAGTTGTTGACGGTGGATTTTGGTCTCAGGGTAATATGGGAATATCACCTCTGAGGGAACCCTCCTCCAACTGTGAATTTGTTTGGTTATGCGGGAAACCAAAAGCAAACTTAGCGGAAAACAAGAAAATACGCCAATCAGACAAGGTGATTTAACGTGGTTCAGTGGACTTTGAGATCCGACCTACGTCCACGGACAAGAACATGGTGGTACTCTTTTTATTACTCAAATACACCTCTCAGGCCTCTCCTTCGCTCTTACAAATCGGGACTTTATGACTCTAATCTTCTTCTTTTGTGATGATTTTCAGATGTCTTTTACACATGCTCTGCCCTCCTATTTATAATAATACAGAAATCTGACTCCTATAAGAAATCTTATTTGTACTCAGTCTTCTCTTCTTTCATGATTTCCTGATCCGATAATGCCTTCTTCTTCCGTATTCCCTTTTGGATTCTGACTCCTTCTCCTTGCGAGAGCAGGATATCTTTCTTATCTTATCCATAAGAATGGGGTGATGTTGTCTTGAACACGGCTCGTTGTCTGGTCGGTCTTCATGAGGTCGGTCATGCCAATCTGTTATGCTGAGAATGTTTCTGCCGACCTTATAGTGCTCGGGCACCCGAACCAAAGTGGTCGGTCTTCTCATGATGTGGTCGGCCTTCATATGATGTGGTCGGTCTTCATATGATGTGGTCGGCCTTCATATGATGTGGTCGGTCTTCATATGATGTCAACCAGAGAAAGAATTTACCCTTTTGTCCTTGTCGTGCTGTCTTAAATACTGTAGTGCTTGAAAACACCATCAACATCTGTCCCCTAGTTATTGGTTCCAACGAGTATGCGATTTGGTACCGGGAACTACATGAAAAGGGTGTGCTGATTGTCCTTGCGGGTAGTCGTCCTAGAATGTAAAAAAGAATCTTCTTGCCGTTTCATTTATCTTTCCTCGAGACGCACAACCGTCATGTCTTCTTAAATGCCCATCAAATCATCTTTAGGTTTTCTTTTAACTTTTGACATATGTCAAACATCCGCTGGGTTCCCGCCAAAACCGATGGTGATGTGCATCCCAGTCATGACTATAAGAGAACGAGGGTTTCACTGTTCCATTTTTTCGGCAATTTCTCATTCTCTTCTGTAATTTTCTTTACGATCCTTTCAACTCCGTGTTCTCGAAACTCGATCGCGGTCTTCATCCTTTTTTCGTTGCCGAGCACCTAAGGAACGAGCATCACCGCAGCGTAAAACCTCCTGCTTCCGAGAAGAACAAGTAAGTCTTCTGAGCGATCTTCCTTCTTTTGTGGTGCTGTGATTCTATTTGCTTATTTTGCTTAGGGAGAGACTTGTGATTTTGTTGGGTCTTGCTTTAGGGCACTTCTTTAGAGACTCCATATCTAGTTTAGCACGGGCACCGTGGGTAGCTTCTCGTAGACTGATTCTTCCCCCTTCTCTATTTTTCTGGGTGTCAGGGATGTCTGACAGTAATTCTTCCTCCGAAAGGCCTGCCAAAATCTCAACTCCCCCTGCTGAAGAG
>SKCR01051805.1:0-35785 GCA_019454045.1 Zanthoxylum bungeanum | reverse complement strand
TGTGTATATATTATCATAACATGTATGTATATGTGTCATGTGTGGTAGGTTGCCTGATTAGATTTCATTATCGGCTGGAGGTCATTTGCATGATGAGATATATGAATTGCATTGGCATGTGTCTTTTAGATTTTGGACATCGATCTAAGTTGCATGATGTTTAACATACATTATGCTGAAATTTCAGTAAATTCATCAAGTATAGTTACGAATGCATGATTTATATAAATTGTATGGATGTTCGAATGAATTCCATCCATGTATGTTTGTATGTATGTTGCACGATCAGTGATGAGTGGTAAATAGATCACTATTTCCCACACATTTGACTTAATATTTTACATAGTTTCTTGAGTTTTGTGAATATTTTGATGTGTTTTGTATTATTTTGTAGATAAATAAAATAACATGACTCTCTGAAATCAATTCGGGGCCAAAACAGCGAAAAACATACAAAAGTATAAATTTCCTGCTAAAATGCGTCGTTTGGTAAAATATATCGTGCTAAAATACGTCGTCTACTATCATGTGCCGCTAACGTGCGCCTTCCATGTGTCAACATCACAACAGATTTGCTAACATGCATCTGCCACGTGTCACCATCACAGTAACCGTGCTAACATACGCCGGACACGTGTCATCATCCCATGCTGCCAACAGAACACGTCATTACTGACGTCAGTGTCGCGACGCGCAAAACATTCTACGTCGCGACGCCGAGCCAATAATTCAGATGCCGACGGCGTCGATGCCACGTGTCACCATCTCCGTGAAGCCCGTGCCACGCGTCCAAAATCTATGACGCGTCGCGACGCGCAATGTTCCACGCGTCGCGACGCGAGAGGATAGGATTTGCCTATAAATTGAGGCCGATTTCAGAATTCCAATTCATACTTTCTTCTAAGAAATTCCTTAAGAATACTAAGAAGATTGTATCTTGTTTGTTTATTTACAGCTTTCTGCATTTAATTTTATTTACTTTACGCAATAGAACTTTCTTTATTCTACTTTTCAGTTTTTATTTTTTATTGTTCAATATGAGGAGGTAACTCCCCTCTGCTGGGGTTAAAGGTTAAGCTTTTATTACTAATATTTAGATTAATCTCCCTTAATTATAATATATAAACTATTTAAAACCTGACTTAATAGAATACCGTCTTTATGGTCGGTTGGACTTAATAAAATTGGTTTTAACCTGACTAAATTGGATACCGCCTTTATGGTCGGTTGTAATTAATCTTAAATCTGACTTAATCAGGATACCGCCTATATGGTTGGTTGGTAATGTCATGCAAAGTTAATATATTATAATAAGGGAGATATCTAAAATAGAAGTAATAAAAGTGGATCCTCTAACCCCCAGCATTTTCTTTATTGTTTTATTTATCTTTTTAATTTCCAGCTTTTACTTTATGTCATTTACTTTATTTAAGCTTTTACTAGTCCTAGATATGTGTTGTAACTAAACCCGTTATCTGGGGTTGTGATGAATTCCAATATCACCGATTTATAAGGGGTTATTTTACGGTTTGGGTAATATAAAGGTTTATTTATTGAGCCTTCAGCTTAATGCTTCTTGTTAACTGACCATTAATAAGATTGATTTGGTAAACTTAAAATAAACTTAGAAAATAGATTTAGGTTTCAGTCTTAGACTCAATAGCCCACGATCTCCCTTATGGAACGAGACCGAAATTAACAAATCTTGATCTTCGTCCCATTGTCATCCCTAATTGGAAGTTAGAGGTTGAAAGAGACTTCTAGCACTTACCCATTGGAAATGTGTGAATTCTCTTTTGGGGCACGATTGAGTAGTTCAGGAGAACAGCTTTGAACTTGGAAATATCAAATGTAAATCTAAACACTGAACAAAATGAAATCACAATGCAAATTTGTATTCATGTATGTAGTATAAATTCCAATTCAAAGAATCGTATCCCCATTTCTACGAACTTTTGGAACAATATTTCATGAGCTGATAATTGGGATGAAACAAATCAAAAGGAAGAACGTGGGAATGCTAGTCAATTTTGTCAATACCACCGCATT
Organism: Zanthoxylum bungeanum; assembly: GCA_019454045.1. Classification (NCBI taxonomy): domain Eukaryota; kingdom Viridiplantae; phylum Streptophyta; class Magnoliopsida; order Sapindales; family Rutaceae; genus Zanthoxylum; species Zanthoxylum bungeanum. The sequence goes on along the minus strand of SKCR01051805.1, from coordinate 33,736 downwards.
AAATCGAATAAGGAACAAATTAGGGAGCAATGTCAAGCCTGGGTTCAAAGCAAAAGCCAGTAAAGAGCTGAAGTGGGAATCTCTTAGTCACTGGACACTTCTGTGACCATCTCCATTGCTTTTGGCTCATGTCGTAAACAAGAAGAGAAGGAGCTCCGTAGCTCTGGATGTATACGAGATCATCAGTCCCACTGCTCGCAAAAACGTCATCAAACTCTCCAAAACCTTGGAAAAACTTGTGAGGCATCCTTGCAACCTCTTGCCATTCCTTCCCATTCAGAACCCAAATGCCAATCCCCGTGATTATGCCAGGCCGATCTTGTTTCCCAATTCCTCCAACCATTACCAGCTTCTCTTTCAGGTTCATTAGGCGCCCACAAGTGAGAGAGCAAGGTACTGGGATAAAGCTCTTTATCAGCAGACCATGGGAAGATCGGCTAGAGAGATTAAACGAAATCAGGCCATGACGATTTTCTGGTGCACCACCCCCAGTTGCATAAATCAGAAAGTACAGAACCCCATCACAGATGATACTCTCATCTCCAGCTCTCCATCCTGTCATCACCTCTTTCCAGGAGGTCACCCACATCATTGTTTCTGAATCATAAGTATGAATTGAAAGTTCCCATTGGAAAAGAATCCCTGACACTAGCTTAGACTTCACAATTGAGACAGTATAGCCATGTGGTACTCTGTTCACCGAGAGTGAAAGTGCACTGTAATCAGAAAATTTCAGACCTGGTGGCTCCTCAAGCTTCTTCCAGCTTTTGGTGATAGGGTTGCAAACAAATAACTCACTTCTACTGTCATTGTCCATGAAGCAAACCAAACCACATGATGAAGCGATGAACCAGTTGGATGACTCGATGCGAGGGAGTCCAATACCATACCACTTTCGAAGGATGGGATCATAAGCATAACCAATTGGTTCATCAGAGCTCGTAAACATAAAATACCAAGGCTTTTGTGATTGGAAATCTGACAAGTTCCATACAAACCTTCTTGAACTAACAATCTCATGCCATCTTTTGCATACACAGCCTGCTCTAATGATGCTAGCTATTGGGAGATAAGCTAGAATCCGTTCCAACAAGTCATTGGGAAGGACTAAGTCAACAGAAAGTGTAGAAGCTTCTTTATTGCCTTCGTCACTAAACTCTGAGAATGAATCAAACTCATTAATGCCTCTTGCCATGTCATCAATGCAACGGTTGATCCACGATGTTTCTCCCTCCATGACCTAGAGAAAGTACATAAAAATGGCTTTAGCAGACAAAAAAAAAAACTCGGTTCCACAAGAAAATATATTTGAACTTCTTGTCAACAATTAAGGGATGTCGAATCAGATAATCAAAATCTCAGAATATATCCCAAGTCAAAATAAGTCAAGGCACTTGACAACATATAGTATAAACATCAAACAGAAGAAAAAAAAATTGTGATGCTGGGAAAATGAAAAACAAAGAGAATACATAAGTTATAGAGTATTGGTAAAGCCTATTATGTAAACTCTGCTAGCTCCTCTCAATTTTGTAGGATGGCAGCAAAACTATAGAGATCTCATCTAGTTCCTTATATAAAAATATATCAACTTTCAGATCTTATACTCCCTATAGCCGGATAAACATGTGAGAAAAAGACACAATACGCGGCAATTGGAACATCACATTTTTTTCAATCGAGCCTGGAAATGGGCCAAACTACAGGATTCCTAAACAAATTCGAAAGAAATCATTCAAGTTTTCCTGATTAAATGAATTCTATTGTAAATTAGCACAAGGTTTAACTCCAAAATATGAAACCCATAAATCCTCAATATGGGAACACCTGGTTCTATCTCTATGATTTAAAGAATAATCAATTTCAAAAATCAACATTAATAATAGTATAATCAGGAAAGTAGCCCAAACAAATGAAAAACTAATTAGAGAAATCCCGAAAAATCAAAATTTGAGAAGACATATCTTAAGGTTATTCTTAGTTTACATGCATAACAAGAAGAAAATAGCATCATATTCACAGGGGAAAAAAGGCAACAGTGGCATAAACTCGGATTACTATTACAGAAACACATTACAACAAATACATAAGATTAATTTCATACACAGTTGTTAGAAATTTGTGGACCAATTTTTTTGGAGATAATATCAAATAGGGAACCAGACTACAACAAATGCCAATCTGATGAGCAGATGAACCATATCAAAATCACTATTAATTTGTTACCAAAAATGGCAACAAAAAAAAAAAAAACATTAAAGATAAAACACCAAAAGAGATTTTTAAAAAAGGGAAAAATTAACCAGATATCATGCTAAAATGAGTCAATTAATTCAAAAAGAAGAAATGTTTTCTTCAAAATAAAACAACCTCTCAAAGCTTAAATATCAAACCCTAAAAATGGTTTTTTGAGTTTGAATAATTAATGTTGTTAGGCAGAGATTGAAATTATGCCATGCTTAGTATTCAATCAAACATCAAACCCCCACATAACCAAAACACAATAACATCATAAAACAACAGATCAACAAAAAAAAAAAAAATAAATAAAAAATTGAAAAGAAAAAGAAAGAAACAACGAACAGAAATTAAAAAAAAACACTTAAAAATATAAAATCTATCAAGCACATAAGTTCACATACCTTGTTCAAAGCCTTGTCCAGTGTCACTGTCCAAATGGGTACCTGGCTAAAGTTTCAAACTTTTATTGTGAAGATCGTTTAAACCGCCTATGAAGCATTAAATAAGAAATACACAATAGATCAATGAAACGGAACAAATGTAGGATATTTCCTTTAAATGATAAAATACCCATGAAGTGGGCACTCCAGATTTGGCTTATAAACATTTTTTTTTTTTTTTATTATTTTTTTTTTTTTGGATACATGGAAACCCGCCACCAAACAACCTATTCTGGACCGCGACGCTTGTAAAACCACCGGTTATCCCAGGCTCTTACAAGAAATACACCCCTAAATTCGAACCCAGAACCGGTAGTTCGGCTTATAAACATGCTCATGCAAAGCAACCACTTTGTAATAGAGAGATATTTTTTCTCTGTTTCTAGTTCACATAAGAATGAATTGAATGACAGGCAAGAATTGAATGACAGAAAAACAATAAAGGAAAAAAGGAAAAATGGAAAACATTGGGTTTTTGGCCACAATGTTAAAATAGTAATGGTGTCTTACTCATCACCACCTCCTATTTTTGACCTTTTGTGCTGTTCGTTACTTGAATTTTTTAAATATTAATCCTTACTGCACAAATGTTCTAGTTCTACTTCTTCACAAATTTGTTTTCAATGCTTTTGATCAAATTCAGAGAGTGTATTTTTTGTAAAAATTTAAGACCGTCGAAGATTTTTTCTGTTACATTTAAATTCGGAATTGGTAGTTTGACGACGGAATTTCCAACAATTCCCATATATATTACAAGTTCTTAAGGGATATAATTGGTGATATATATATATATAATATATATATATATATATATAACCAACCAAAAACAAATTTGTCTAAAATACTTGGCTGGTGCTCAAATTGCTTTCCAATTTTCAACAGTGAAAGTGAGCCACTGTGCCTTATAGATTAGAGTGGTACCCTGTGATGAGTGATAATTATATCACTATTTCTCACTCATTTAACTTAATATTTTGTATAGTTTCTTCAGTTTTGTGAATATTTTGATGTGTTTTGTGTTATTTTGTAGATAAATAAAGTTTCAGGACACTCTGGAGATGATTGGGCCAAAAAAAATGAAAATTGGACGAAAAGGGCATTTTTAATTTTTATTTTTCGCCGCGCGGCCTAACGTGCGAACGAACAGTGCTAACGTGGCCAGGTCCACGTGTCAAAATCTGAGAAAAGTTTGATTTTACTAACATGCGTCGTGCCACGGTCACCATCACAGCCGATCTGCTAACATGCGTTGTGCCACGTTTCATCATCCTACGGTGCCGACAGTCGCCATCGCCACGTGTCGCTCCACGTCATTGCCACATCATCATCCACATCATCAGTTGACCGAGTCAACGTGCCACCTCACTGCCACATCACCATCAGCCAATCACGAAGTGACACGTGTCGCAATTCTATGGTGCCGACAGTCACTTTGCCACGTGTCGCCACGTCAGCGCCACGTCAGCATCAATTATTGGCTCTCTTATCCATATCTGACACGTGACAGATAAGAATCTGATCCGACCAATCAGAAGTCGCCACGTGTCACAATAATTGAGCACCAACCATCTTGCCACGTGTCACATTATCACCTTATTCAGAATCTGCAGCCGACGAACCAGAGAGTGCCACGTCGACAGAAGCTGGCGTAGCGACGCCAAAGGCCTTGGCGTCGCGACGCTGGAACCCCACCGAGGCCTATAAATTGAGCTCGAGATTTCAGTTTCAGTTGTACCATTCTCTCTCACTTCTTTGATGTAAATAGAGAGTTTATCTCTCTAGTTTCTTTTAGTTTTTAGTTTTTTTAGTTTTGTAAATAATTTTAATTACATTTTGTAATAATAGTAATTTTCTTACTTTTTACAATTTTTACTATTCACCATGAGGAGGTAACTTCCCCAGCTAGGGTGAAAGGTAATTCTTTTACTGTTACTATTTAGATTAATCTCCCTTAAAAATAATATATTCACTATTTAAAATATTGACTTAATGAGGATACCGCCAGATTGGTCGGTTGGTAATTCATCTTAATCTGGTTTAAACCTGACTAATCAAGGATACCGCCTTTATGGCAGGTTTATTTTGGTTCCGCCTTTATGGCTGGTTGGACTTAATTTGACTTAATCAGGTTACCGCCTATATGGCTGGTTGGTAAAATAATCACAAATTAATATATTATATTAAGTGAGATATCTAAATAGTAAATAGTAAAAATTGATCATTTTACCTTAGCATTTTATTTTATTTTTCTTTTCAGCTTTTACTTTATGTCTTTTACTTTTCAGCATTTTTACTTTATGTCTTTTACTTTTAAGTTTTTACTAGCCCTAGTTATGTGTTAGTTATCTGGGGTTGTGATGAATTCTAATATCACCGGTTTATAAGGGCTTATTTTATAGTTTGGGTATTTAAAGGTTTACTTATTAAGTCTTAAGCTTAATGCTTCTTGTTGTCTGATCACCAATAAGATTGATGTGGTAAATCTAAATTGAACTAGACATAGGGATTTTAGGTTTCAGCCTTAGACTTAATAGCCCACGATCTTCCTTGAGGATAGATAACCCTTTAATAGATTTCCTTACAGGATAGACATATACCTGTCGGGCGGGGGTAGCCATAATTGGAACTTAAACTTAATGAATCCAGATAATTTAGTTGACATAGACATATGGTTCAATTGGGTTAAACTGGGTATTTGCGTCTGACCATCGACAGAGGCTTTTGCATAATTCGTGTTCCAGGTTAGTAAACCGATTTATTACACAAACATAAAATAATCACTTCATCTTTTAAAAGATTTTAGAACGATTCACAACCCTAGATCTTTGTGTCTTTTGTTATTTTCCTTAGTATTTTCTTTTGTCTTTTTATTATTTATTTATTTAGCAAATCTACAATCAACCAAATCAATCAAGCAATCATTAACTTCTCCTTATAATTAGATATTTGTAAATAAATAGATTCAACAATTAATAACAACAGTAGGAATTAAGTCCTCGTGGGATCGATATTTTTATACTACTTGAACGATACGTGCGCTTGCGTTATACGTGTGTATTTACGCCGGTTAAGTTTTTGGCGCCGTTGCCGGGGACTTATTTTTCTTGAGTTATTAATTTTGGAGCTATCTAATTTACTTATATCTAATTTTCTTTTTTTTTTTCTGTAATTTTTATTTCTTTATTTTTTTCAGGTGATTGAAAAATGGAACATTATTGAGAGATTGAGAGATCACAAGCTTTACTAGAAGAAGATACACCCCAAATCTGGGAGCAACAGTCCGGTTTTCTGAGGCCTGTTGTCCAGCCCAACAATTATCACTGGATGCCAGAACCAAGCAATACCACATTTCTCAACAAGACGCAATGGGAGATGTGACATATGTAATGGTAACCACCCTAGAGATTATTGCGAATACAACTACCATCCAGGGTGGCAGAGCTATCAAGATCCTTCATGGTATGACGAGCCATCACATTTCACAGAACCACATTTTCCATCTTATCCACCACCCACCTACAATGATCTTCATCAACAATCAGAACAATCAGAATAAGATCAGATGATTGACATGCTCAAAGATGTGTTCAAGAAACGAGATGAAAAGTTGGATACAATACTTGAAACATTCCAGAATCAACTCGAAAGTATTCAGAGTCAAACAGAATCCATACAGAGAATGACAGAGCAGATCAGACAATTAACAGAAAACCAGAACTTTATACTCAACCAAGAAGCATTTTCAGATGACCAAGCATTTCACGATGACACTTTAGAAAAAGGAGGAGGCTGAGCAGTATCAGGAATCTGAGGTATCAGTTCAGGAACCCGATCCGGCAAAGTCTCGATTTGATTTTTATTATTCTGACTGATGAAGATGAAGAGTGAGCTATTTGTACCAACTACACCAACACTTGAGGATGGAATTCTGTATCATCAAAATGAAGATCTTGGAGCATCCATTGCACAAATGTTTGAAGAAGATCTACCTGAACCAATCATTTCACCCAGATCAGAGGATGAAGACCTAAAATCTGACATTTCTTTACATCCTCAGGATGATAATTTTGAAGCATGCATTTCACAGATGACAGATGAAGAGCTGAATACATAAATTTTAAAATTCATCTGTGAAGAAAAGGTGGAGCAAGAAACAGAGCAAATGAATGAGCAATTGTCAGACCATATCGAAGATCCAGAACATTCAGGCGAAACATCATTGTTTTGGGGGAGTAAATACAATTAAAGATATCACCCGGAAGCTTGATAGAATGGAATTTCTATTCAAGGTCAAGCACCATACGAGACCTCCTGATTTTCTTTCTCTCTTTTCAGGAACCACTGCAGCAATAAAGAACAAAAAGGTGGCACAAGCACGAAATATGACAAAATTCTTTTTGCCCCTTTACCGTTGGAAGAGACCCTTCAAAAGCAATGCTCACGGGATTGTCTTTAATCGGACGTCCAAAAAAACGCTGAAACCTCATTGACAGATGGATTTCAGTCACGTCTGGCTGAAGACGAAAAATTTAGCGCTAGTAAGGAGGCAACTCATGCAATTTGTTGTAATTTTAATATTTTGTGTATACATGTTGTAGAGTTTTTAATGTTGTGTGTTATTTTGTAGGGAAAAGCACAAACGGAGCATTTTAAGACCGAAGGAATGGTGTTTGGCAATCACAAAGAAGAGAGACAATTCATTAGAGATGGCTGAGTAAAGAATGAATTCTTGAGACGCATCCTAATGAATTTATACTAAGCGAGTGGCGTATTGCGTACACAATTCTGTTGCCTTAATAATTGTTTTGATTTGCTTTTCTTTTGTTATTTTTTTTTATTTTCATAGACAAGATCCATACTTTTTGACCTTTCACGATTCATTTTGTTGTTTAGCTAACAAGCTTCCTTTGGAAGATATTAGTGCTATTATTACTCACCCGTTTCAGGTACTATAAATTCAGCTCGTCATTGCACTTTGGAAGGCATCCAGATTTAAGAAAGAAATATATAAAAATGGAAGCCACTTCAAGAAGACGAGTTGAAATATCTGTGTGTTTTGCGATAGCAGTGTTGGTACTAAGCCACAATACGTAGAAGCAGCACAAGAATTGGGTCGAGTCTTAGCTGTAAGGAATATGCACTTAGTATATGGCGGAGGCAATCTTGGACTAATGAGGATCGTTTCAAAGGCTGTACATGAAGGAGGCAGTCACGTTTTGGGAATCATCCCAAAACCCTTGGCAGAGGAAAATCTTATTGGATCATCAAACGGAGATGAACTGATCGTGCCAGGTATGTCGGAACGATTGGTAGAAATGATTAACTGTGCTGATGCTTTTATCGCTTTGCCAGGTGGTTTGGGCACATTGGAGGAAATTTTTATAGTGTTATCTTGGGCGAACCTGAACATACACCAGAAACCAATTGGGCTTTTTAACGTTGATGGATTTCATGATTTTCTTTGTGTGTTTCTTGATGATACCCGGAGAAATGGGTTCATGTCAAAACCTTTGAAAGAACTACTTTTTACTGCCAGAACTGCTCCGGATCTAATTGACAAACTCTTAGCCTCTGAACCACAAGTTGACCCTATCCTTTCAAAGATAAATTGGTCCAAGGACGATCGTGGTAAGAGGCGTCGGATTAATCTGGATCTTAACCTTTAATTTTTCGTAGATTTTCAGCTAACCACGTACGACCTTCTTAACTCTCATTCTACTATTTAAGACATTGGGGACAATGTCTCATTTAGGTTTGGGGGTGAGAATTAGTTAATAGTAACTTGTTTTTATTATGTTATTCTTAGTCTTGTTTTTATTATGTTATTCTTAGTCCAAAATTTTTCGAAAAATACAAAAAAAATACAAAAAAAATTGAAAAATTTTCAAAAATTACAAAAATATTTGTGTGTTTTTGTGTTTTTATTTTTTTGACTAAAAAGGTGAAATTGGTAAGAAATAGCTGAGTAAGGAGTTTCCACTCCTGAGACGTATCTCAAACCTATTTCGGAACAAGTTAATTTTTGTTTATTTCCTTTTGAATTATTTAATTTGTAAATTCTCCATAAAATTGACTAAAATGGATCTTCATATGCTCAGTTTGCAGGTATTATCAACATGCATAGTAACATACGGACATGAGCTAAAATTGAAAAGTTGGTAATATTCAGTGCTCTAGTTTAATTGGAGGAAGCATCTCAAAAAGCAATGGAGTAAAAAAAAAAAACGTCCGAGATCCGAGTTATTAAGTCTGTAAGGGTTTGTTTAACACTTAGTGCCCTAAAACCTACTGGTTTGGGAGTCACTGGCCCAAAGCTCGCTACATGGATCAAAGATGCTGCAAAAATATATATATCTGAAGTCTGAGTAATTAAGTCCGTAGGGGTGTCTTAACACCTGGTGCCCTAAAGCCAACTGGTTTGGGAGCCACCGACCCAACACTCGCTACATAGACGGAAGATATTGTATATAAATAAAAAAAATCAAAGAGAAAAATCAGAAAAATTATTCCATTGATACAAAAAGGTGTGAAATCTGATAGAATTTAGGACAAAAATATTACTCTCTTATCAACTGCACTTGTGACTGTTGTGGGCAAAAATGAGTTGTTTAATATTTTGTGGGCTGTGTATATGGAGAATGGAAAATATAATCGGAGAATTTACTTATTCAGTAATTTAGAAAGAAACAAAACAACTAGTAACTTGGAGTAGAAATTTCACCTGATCAGTCACTAACTTCTTTATTCTCTTTTCTCTTGTCTTTTTGCTTTTGTGTGCATTAGTTTCACTACCTTTTTACTTTTATAAAATGTTTGTGGGTATCATTGCTGTAAACCCTCACGAGACTACAATTCGTCCACTAGGGACACCTAGGGGTTTAAAGGCTTGTTGCATACGCTAAATGCAACAGTGATCCCTACGAAAATGGCTTAGTTAAATTTTATTATGTTATTTTATGTTTTGCTCGAGGACTAGCAAACTGTTAGGTTTGGGGTGTGATGAGTGGTAATTATATCACTATTTCCCACCCATTTAACTTAATATTTTTGTATAGTTTCTTGAGTTTTGTGAATATTTTGATGTGTTTTGTGTTATTTTGTAGATAAATAAAGTTTCATGACACTCTGGAGGTGATTTGGGCCGAAGCAGTGAAAATTGGACGAAAATGGCATTGTGGTAATTTTCCGCGTCGCGACGCCAAGACCTTCAGCGTCGCGACGCCTAACGTGCGCCGAACAGTGCTAACGTACACCGGGTCCACGTGTCAGAATTTGAGAAAAGTTTGACTTTGCTAACAGGCGTCGTGCCACGTGTCACCATCACAGCCGATCTGCTAACATGCGTCGTGCCACGTGTCATCATCCTACGGTGCCGACAGTCGCCATCGCCACATGTCGCCATGTGTCACTCCACGTCATTGCCACGTCATCATCCACATCATCAGTTGACCGAGTCAACGTGCCACCTCACCGCCACATCACCATAAGCCAATCACGAAGTGCCACATGTCGCAATTCTATGGTGCCGACAGTCACTTTGCCACGTGTCGCCACGTCAGCACCACGTCAGCATTAATTATTGGCTCTCTTATCCCTATCTGACACGTGACAGATAAGAATCTGAGCCGACCAATCAGAAGCCACCACGTGTCACAATAATTGAGCCCCAACCACCTTGCCACGTGTCACTTTATCACTTTATCCAGAATCTGCAGCCGACGAAGCAGAGAGTGCCACATCGACAAAAGCTGGCGTAGCGATGCCAAAGGCCTTGGCGTCGCGACGCTGGAACCCCACCGAGGCCTATAAATTGAGCTCGAGATTTCAGTTTCAGTGTTGTACCATTATCTCTCACTTCTTTGATGTAAATAGAGAGTTTCTCTCTCTAGTTTCTTTTAGTTTTTAGTTTTTTTAGTTTTGTAAATAATTTTAATTATGTTTGTAATAATAGTAATTTACTTTCTTACTTTTTACAGTTTTTACTATTCACCATGAGGAGGTAACTTCCCCAACTAGGGTGAAAGGTAATTCTTTTACTGTTACTATTTAGATTAATCTCCCTTAAAAATACTATATTCACTATTTAAAATATTGACTTAATGAGGATACCGCCAGATTGGTCGGTTAGTAATTCATCTTAATCTGGTTTAAACCTGACTAATCAAGGATACCGCCAGATTGGTCGATTGATAATTAAATTTTCTTACCGCCTTTATGGCATGTTTATTTTGGTTCCGCCTTTATGGCTGGTTGGACTTAATTTGACTTAATCAGGTTACCGCCTATATGGCTGGTTGGTAAAATAATCACAAATTAATATATTATATTAATGGAGATATCTAAATAGTAAATAGTAAAAGTTGATCCTTTTACCTTAGCATTTTATTTTATTTTACTTTTCAGCTTTTACTTTATGTCTTTTACTTTTCAGCATTTTTACTTTATGTCTTTTACTTTTAAGTTTTTACTAGCCATAGTTATGTGTTAGTTATCTGGGGTTGTGATGAATTCTAATATCGCCGGTTTATAAGGGGTTATTTTATAGTTTGGGTAATTTAAAGGTTTACTTATTAAGTCTTAAGCTTAATGTTTCTTGTTGTCCGATCACCAATAAGATTGATGTGGTAAATCTAAAATGAACTAGACATATGGATTTTAGGTTTCAGTCTTAGACTTAATAGCTCACGATCTTCCTTGATGATAGATAACCATTTAATATATTTCCTTACAGGATAGACATATACCTGTCGGGGGCGGGGGGGGTAGCCATAATTGGAACTTAAACTTAATGAATCCATATAATTTGATTGACATAGACATATGGTTCAATTGGGTTAAACTGGGTTTGCGTCTGACCATCGACAGAGGCTTTTGCATAATTTCGTGTGTCCAGGTTAGTAAACCGATTTATTACACAACATAAAATAATCACTTCATCATTTAAAAGATATTAGAACGATTCACAACCCTAGATCTTTGTGTCTTTTGTTATTTTCCTTAGTATTTTCTTTTGTCTTTTTATTATTTAGCAAATCTACAATCAACCAAATCAATCAAGCAATCATTCACTTCTCCCTATAATTAGATATTTGTAAATAAATAGATTCAACAATTAATAACAACAGTAGGAATTAAGTCCTCGTGGGATCGATATTTTTATACTACTTGAACGATAAGTGCGCTTGCGTTATACGTGTGTGTTTACGCCGGTCACCCTGCACTTTGTATCGAATCTTAAACGAATCGAATCGAAATATGATGGATTCTTATTCGATTCGTTTATTAAACGAATCCTAATATCATGATTCATATTCGATTCGTTTATTAAACAAATCAAATACGAATATTCGTTTAGTCATGATGTTATTTAATATCATAATTTACCATAGTTGACTTACATTAATTCTTCATAAATATATACATATAAAATATGTAATTATATATTTAATAAAAATACCTCACCAAATATCGAAAATATTATTTTTATATGGTAATTAGCCATAATTTCTCGAATCTTAATTGAAAAATAACAATAACTAGTAAAAAGAAAATAATAAAACGAATTCTAAACGAAATAAACGAATCCATGTGCTTAAATTCGTATTCGATTCATTTAATAAACAAATCGAACTGAATTGACTCATTTATTAAACGAATCCATTTTTTCAAACTCATATTCGCTTTAAAACGAATCGAATCAAACGAATAAACGAATCCTGAGGACGTGACCCAAATTACCACCTCTACTTTAGATTAGAGTAGAGTAGGGACCTTTTGATTTATTGGCGGCATCGGCAATAGCGCTACGACCCATTTATTATTATTAGGAGATTGTCCCTTTTTCTTTATTCTTATTTACCACTTATTCCTTAGTATTTTTTGTAATATTAATTTAATATTTTCTTGAATACTAAAATATATTAATGAAAATAATAATAATAAATTGATAAATTATCAATTATTATGTCAATATATTATATCTAACGAGAAAATTGAAAAAAAAAAAGATTTAATTTTTATATGTTAAAAGGGGTAGGTGGTAATCGGGTATTATTTGAAACATTAGTGGGATATGAAGTATATATTAAAACAATAAGGGGAAGTGGCAACCTTCTTTATATTTCCCAATACTTCTTATATTGTAAAATGTAAAAATTTATAACAAGATAATAATCAAATGTTACATCCTAATAATTTTTATACTTATTTATTATTCTCAATTTCGGGTTCAGTTCAGTTCATTTTTTGTCAATTTAAATTTTGGTTCGTTTTTGAAATTGTTCGGTTTGGGAATTTAGAACCATTCGTTTTTTTTGACAAATTTCAATTATGTTCGATTTGATTTGACGATTCGATTCGGTTTGGTTTAGTTTAGATATTACAATCAGATATATTAAATGATGATGCAACATACGATATATTTGTTTATGATGTATAATTTGATGTTTTGACTTTTGAGATGTCCTCGTATGTTTTTTAAAATTGTTCAATTTATATGTATGAAACATACATATACAATAGTAATCTATATGAAATATATGGATTAATCACTTCTATATATTTTGTTTAATTCAATTATCTCAACTTAAATATTATTTTTCAAGAGAATAATAGTATAGGAACATACTAATTTTATTATAGCATGCACCATGATTCAATATAAAATTGTGAATATTTTTGGGGCAGTGCTTTTCCCGCCTTCCCTGACAGAATTCCCCCTTATCCCTCAATCAATTACAAAAATACACTTTCTTCCTAAAATTCTCAATTTACAAGTATTTATATGTATTTGTTAAAGAATTATTTGTTATTTTATTAACTAAATATTTTAATTTAAAAATTATTTTTTTTGTTAATTTATATTTTTTTCACTCTTTATATATCTATTATTTTTAATTTGTTTAATAAATATTACAAATTTCATATTTATTGTTATTTATTTTATGTTCATTTATTCATTTAATTTTTGTGATTCTTTTTTAAATTTATTTAACACTACTTATGTATAATAAAAATGTTCTCATGTATATTAGAAAAAAAATATTTTTTAAAATAACAGTACAAGTTAGCGCTGTCCATTTTGTTAAAGAGATTAATTATTTAGTTATTTTATTTATTAAATATATTTATTTTATTAATTAAATTTTTTGTTAGATGTATATTTTTTTATTCTTTTATATCTGTTGACAAATGAAATAATGTCGCCCTAGAACGAAATCGCCCTAAGACGAAGGAAAGAGCGAATGGAGGAAGGACGATAGAGCGAGGAGCGACAAAGAGTCGAGACGACCGAAGTAGCGGTTAGGACGAAAATGCATGATGCAGTTGCTTCCACAATCGCAACAGTTGGACGGTTTTCCCTCCACAACCGGGCAGTTGAGACACGCAGCTCGACGGTTACAGGCACGATCCGGCAGCTGCAGGGAGATACTGGAACCGCCCAAGTGGTTTACAAGTTTCACTATAAAAGCTCAACCCACGATCAAGCAGTTGAGACGCACAACCCAAAGGTTAAAGGCACGATCCAGCAGCTGCAGAGAGATACTGGGACCGCCCAAGCAATTTACAAGTTTCACTATAAAAGCTCACTCGGACAGAGAGAAAAAGAGAATCAAATGAAGACTCAAACGAGCATTTTTTTTTATCTTTTAGTTTCTATAACTTTTAGGACTGTAATTTGTGTGCTTGCGCCCCTTGGAGGTTTATTCACTTAATCAAACACTCATTGCTGGGAATTGTCTCAGGAGGTTTGAACCTTACACATTTCTCTTTCTTCTTCGCGCACAAACCAATTGGGGGTCGATCTTACTCAAAACATCGCAGTTTGGCCCTCCATAACCAAACGGACTCCATAAGATAAAAAGAAAAGATCGGGAGAGACAGAAGAAAGTTGAGAAAAAGACAAGATCTGCATGAGACAAATGCCATCAGAAGCGAAAGCTTCTCTTCGATGAAGTTTGAAATGGAATGTAAATAGATTAGCTAACGGCCATTCACACGGCGTGAGGTGCGAAATGGAATGTAATGGTGTGGATGAACTATGTCCGTTAGCGACAGCTGACCAGGGTCCTTTGTGTGGAAGGTACTACATAAGATGCATTATGTAGTTTTTTTCTCAACATGTTCAAAATATCACACTTTTTCCTAGTCAATGGGATATTTGTGAAATTTTTTTAGATATTTTAAAAGTTTTTAAGGATGCTACTTTAATTTTTAGCGGAGTTTATTATCCTACAACACATTTATTTCTTCTTGAAAGTTTGAATATTGTTGGTACTCTCGATAAACATGTTGACAGTAGCGATCCTAATGATATTGTTTTGTTCGAAGCCATTACTGCTATGAAGGTAAAATGGTTAAATTATTTTAGAGAAATTCATTTACTTTGTCTTATTGCTGATGTTTTTTATCCTAAATTTAAATTAGAAGGTTTGAATAGTGCTTTACAAGCTTACTATGATTATTTAGGAATATTAAATGAAATTGATATTACAAGAATAATAGTGAGATTAAGAAATGATTTAATTGAGTTATTTAATGATTATATTGTAAGATATAACTTAGGGACATTAGGTGAATCTAGTAGTAGCGAACCAGTAATTCAAACAAGACTTAGCGCAGTGGATCGTTGGTTACTGCAACGAAATAAAAAAGTTAGGGATACGACAACTAATAACCCCGAATTAGATAATTATTTATCTACAAATTTCGAGTTTCCTACTGAAAGTTTAGTTAGTAAAAATTTTAAAATCCTTGAATGGTGGAACTGACATTAAAATATATATCATGTTTTATCAATTATTGCTAAAAAGATATTGGCAGCACTTATTTCCACCGTTGCGGTTGAGCAAACCTTCAGCTTGGGAGGCAATATATTGGAAGCTAGACGATATTCATTACATCCAAGCACTCTAGAAGCAATAGCTTGTGTGGATGATTGGACTCCAGCTGATCTGAGACAACAAGAAGATGTCCCCGATGATTTTGAAGACTTGTTCGATAATGCATCTGCAACAACAAGTGTAAGTGGAACCAGAGCTGAAGGATCAACTGATAATGATGATTGATAATTACAAAATTGTAAATTTCCAAAGGGGAAATATCTTAAAATTGTTATGGAACTACGTGAGCTTTGATTCCTCTCACCCCTGGAGGATACGTAGGCAACTTAAATTTTCTAAAATTTAAGTTCAAGCTCTTCAATTTAATAATTTTATTTATTTATTAAATTAATCTAATTTATTTTAATTTATTTAAGAATTTTTTAAATAATTAAAAAAAAGGTTCGAACCGAACCGAAACCGAAACCGACCGGTTCGGTTCCAGTTCATTTCACGGTTCCGGTTCCACTTAAGTATGGAACCGATAACCAGCCGGTTCGGTTCGGTTCCGAATCGGAACCGAATCGCCGGCCAGGTCTACCTTTGGTTGCCTCATGAATGGTCGATGGACTTGGTTTTTTGGCGGGAAGAGCACAAATGTTCGACAAGTGTCAAGCTCAGACCAAACCCTAGAGGTGATTTGATGGACATTTAAGAGTATGTGATGATTTGTGGTTCTCGAGGGACGGCTACCAGAAGGGTAAATGTGGATTTGCTTCAAGTTATGGAGCCGTTTGAAAGGACATCATAATATTTTTTGGCCGAAAACATTGAAACCAAATTTGTTTCCGACTTTGTTCCTATGACCGACCACCAACTGGTTGATGTAACACTTCAGATTTTTGTAGTTCCCAACACCAACTCATACACTCGTTGGAATCGAGAACTAGGGGACAAATGTTGATGAGGATTTATGCAACTAAGGTATTTGAACAGTTCGGCAATGGCAGAGAGGGAACTTCCCATTTCTTGGGGGACCAGGTATATTAGTCAGTTCTCGGACAGTCAGAGAGTCCGAACACTTCCTTCTTGGACCAGCCGACCAGAGGACACAGTATGACATAGATTTCAGAAACCGACAACATCAGAGCCTAGGCCGACCACAGTAGGCCGGTGGCTCGTTTACCTCCTGGAACAAGCGGATAAGCTCAGGTATTTCGAGTCAGGACGGGAACAGTTTGGGCAGATCGGCAGATCATTTGGTCGACCTCTTGAAGACCGACGTGAGATCAGAGTAGTTGAATTTTTCCCTCCAACACGTGTCATTATTTGAAGGGTCTTTCTAGGCTTGCATCATAATTGTTGCGTGTGGTAGTGGAGAAAACATGTTGATGTGATAGGCCGTCAGACGGCAGGCTTGCTTTCGGCGACGACAGTCTTGGGGCAGAGAGTCCGTCAATCAGTCGGAGACCACGCGGGAAACGTCACGAGAGCAGGAGAACAGTGTTGTATTCTCTGAGTATATAAAGAGAAGTTAGATTTATTTGTAGAGGATGATGATCATTTTTATAGCAAAACTGGTAGCAAAGAGAGAATGAACACCTCTTGTAAAAACCTGAAAGGCAAACAGCTCGGTTTCGATTGAGACCTCTCTCCAAACAGGTCGGCCGAGTTAGTTTTGGTAATAAAACAACCCCCACCACTTTGTGCCCATGGACGTAGGCAGGACTCGCTCCGCCGAACCACGTTAAAATCCTCTTGTCGATCTGTGTGTTTATTTTGCCTTCAGCTAAGTTTACTTTTGATCCCTCATAACCAAACAAATTCACGGTTGAAGGATGATTATCTCAGGAGGGTTATCTCGAAACCGCCCCTGGGACGAAAATCACCCGTCAACAAAACCCTCAAAGAGACATCACATAGTTTTAAATAGAAATGATAGGATATTTTATTATTTTTTTTTTTTTGAAAATATGACATTTTCATTAAATCAAGAAGGCAACTCCAATGAAACACGATAAATAATGTGAGAAACTTCCACCCACATATATTTCTCAGCAACACGAAGTGCAAATTTAGTTAAAGCATTTGCTGCTCTATTAATTTTCTTTGAAATATGACAAATTTTTGAAAACTTATATGTACCTTATTGATTAAGAATCAGTTAGGTAACATGTAGCGAGTCCGACTCTATAAAAAGAAGACACAAATCAATCTCTAATGCAAGCCATATACTAAATTTGAGGAAATGTTTCATTGGAATTGAGGAAATGTTTGATTGAAATTTACGACAAAAATATCATTTATCTCCCTATCTATTTATCCTCTGCACTAAACCAATCACATAATTATATGATTTAGAAAAACATATATGGTAAAAAAGGAATAAATTATTTTCTAAATACACATAATTGTGTAATTGGTTGTGCAAATATTATTTTTATTATAATAGTCTTAAAGACAATGATACTTTTTTACTTTCTCTCTAATCTTTACACGTGCGGAAGAAAGGAAATTTACAAAAAAAAATTACCCATTAAGTTTTGTGAATTATAAAAAGGAAAATAATCAATCATAGACTTAAAAACTGACACATTAATAAAAATACATAAATTATGAAACTATATTCACCAATCCACTCAAAAATTACAAAGTGTATCGAACTTGTATCAAATTCGGATATATAATTGAAACGTGTGTCAAATATTGGATTACATATATGAAAAAATAGGTAGATATTTTCCACACACTTGATACAATTTTTAATCTTTAGATAGAATGGTGAATAAAATTTCATGATTTATATATTTTTGATAACATGCCAAATATTAAGTATTCAATTATAAGAATAACCGTACTTCAATTTTTTTAATAACAAAGCACATGATTTTTAGACCGAATTACCGTTGAATAGTAAAAACCCTAAACTTCAACATCTCTCAAACCCTAAAATTATAATATGTGTTGTGTATTAAGTGTGTTTTGCACAACAAAAGTATATTTTGTTCATTTATAACAATGAAAATTTTACAGAAATGTATACCACAAATTAATAGATTAATAAATAAAAAAATAGTTATTATTAACAAATCTTTACGATACAACATTTCTATAATATTCAGAAGCACGATATAAGCACAAGCACATTTCTATAAGTACAAGCAATACAAAGGCAATGGAATTTATATCGAAAACTTTGCAAAATTCAGAAGCACGATATAATATTCCATTAATGCGTAGCCTCATCAGCAAATGGCTCAATAAACAAATGAAAGAAGAAAAAAATAAAAAAATATATATATGCATATACATGGGCATTGACCTTTTAAAGTTTGACCTCAAAAGTGATTAATATATATATTTAAAAGATGGGTTTGGATTTGAGGTTGATTTGAGTTTTTTATTAAATTTTTTTAAATTATAATTCATAATTAATGGATAATTTTTATTTTATTTTTATATATATAACTAAATCTTCACTATCTATTATTATAAATAAACCTGTTATAAAAGATTATAAAAATTTTACACAATTAAATTTTACACTAAATCCAAATTCCTAAAAGGAAAAGTGAAAAAGCTAGAGCTCATGATAGTGGCAAGACCACTTCACAGCTCAATCTTTCCAGCCAACCCACTTTGTTCACGTTAAGTCATATCTCACTTCTAGTAGTAAATTTATTTCTATTGCCTTTTTCGGTTTTTTTAAATCAGTATTTTTTTTTTAATTATTTAAATTTCATAAATTTGTCTTGTCATGAGTAGATTTTGTCATGGAAAAAAGCAAGCCCATCACATACATTTGAAAAAACATGAAGTCATTGAGATCTGACAAAAAGATGTTATAAAATTTGAATCGTTGATGACTTTTGTGTTAGAGAAAAAATATGATAGAAAAAAATTTACATTAATTCTTCATAAATATATATGTTGATGGTGTTTTTTAGGCACTATGATATTTAAGCAGCACGACAGGGGTAAAAGAGTAACTCCCTTCTTGATCGAGATCATTAATACCGACCCGACCACATGAGTTTTGGTCCGAGCACTTATGATCAGTAACCCGACCACATAAGATCGGATGACCGGACATTATAAGATCGACAACAGTATTCTCAACTCAAATGACCATTATGACCGACCTCATGAAGACCGAGCATATGGTGAGGCGTGCTCCGGAAGATGACACCCTAGTCTTGCGGATAAGACGACAAGTTATCCTATTTTCATGGGAAAACTGGTGAGTCAGAGTCCTAGTAGGATAAAAAAAAGTAAATGTAGTTTTGATTATGAATCCTTATGAGAAAAGTGAATAGTTTTGACTAGGAATCCTTATGGGAAAATGGAATAGTTCCAACTAGGAAATTCTTGTAGGAGAAGAAATCTGATTTCTACACTATTATAAATAGAATGGTAGAGTGTGCGTAAGGGGGAGGAGAATCAGGTAATATCAATATCATTATCATCAGACTTGTAAACACAAAACAGATATCAAAGAAGCATATCTCAGTAATAAAACATCGTCCGTTCTGTGCCCGTGGATGTAGGCTAGATCTGATCCGCCGAACCACGTTAAATCTCTTTGTCAATTGGTGTATTTATCTGTCTTTTGTTAAGTTTGATTTTGGTTCCCCCATAACCAAACAAATTCACTATTGAAGGAGGGTTGTTCTGGGGGTAATATTCCCATATTGCCCTGAGACCAAAATCCGCCGTCAACAGTTGGCGCCGTCTGTGGGGAACTCAACAAAAAGCAGCTCGCGTAGTAAGACGATGACAGAAGATGGAAATCACCGATCGTCAGGGATTTCACCAGATAGTTCGGGAAATCCAGGATAAAGGTCTGTTGGCCGAGCCTAATTTGAGGAGGTTCCCGATTGAGGAGGGAAATAGTAGGGCATACTGTATCTACCATGACGTAAGGGGACATGCCACGAATGGGTGCAGAGACCTGCGGGAGCAGATGGAAGACTTGGTGAAAGAAGGCTATCTCAGTGTGTACATAGACCATTCGGCTTTTGAGGTCGACCAAGTTGATAGCGGAAGTCATCCGGTCGGATGCGTGGAATGCTGAGATGCAGAAAGGATGTATTAAGAAGAGCATTGCTTGTAGTGACCCTCGTAGAGTTGCAAGAAAGGCAACGGATCCCCAAAAAGGTGAGTAAAACCTATTTTGACTTAGGTTGACATTTGATTATGCTTGTTTGTTATGGCTCACACAATGGTTTTGATATTTTTTTTACGGCTCGGGTCTGCTCTTATCCCGCCGAGTCCGTTTTGTTGATATATATTTTACGGCTGGGGTCTGCTCTTGTACCGCCGAGACCGATGTCTCTTTCCGGCTCGGGTCTGCTCTCGTACCGCCGAGACCGATGTCTCTTTCCGGCTCGGGTCTGCTCTCGTACCGCCGAGACCGATGTCTCTTCCGGCTCGGGTCTGCTCTCGTACCGCCGAGACCGATGTCTCTGCTCTTGTACCGCCGAGACCGATGTCTCTTTCCGGCTCGGGTCTGCTCTTGTACCGCCGAGATCGATTTTTATTTTACCTCGGGGCTGGATTTCGTTCCGCCGAGGCCGCTTGGTTATTCGGCTCGGGGCTGGATTTTGTTCCGTTAAGGCCTTATGGTTTATTCAGCTCGGGGTCGGGTTACGTCCCACCGAGTCGGCTTCTTTGGACTGGGGATGTAACATTCCCCCAGAGCCAAGTCTTTCTTTTAGCTCGGGGTCGGGTTACGTCCCACCGAGTCGGCTTCTTTGGACTGAGGATGTAACATTCCCCGAAAGCCAAGTCTTTCTTTCAGCTCGGGGTCGGGTTACGTCCCACCGAGTCGGCTTCTTTGGACTGGGGATGTAACATTCCCCCAGAGCCAAGTCTTTCTTTTAGCTCGGGGTCGGGTTACGTCCCACCGAGTCGGCTTCTTTGGACTGGGGATGTAATATTCCCCCAGAGCCAAGTCTTTCTTTCAGCTCGGGGTCGGGTTACGTCCCACCGAGTCGGCTTCTTTGGACTGGGGATGCAACATTCCCCCAGAGCCAAGTCTTTCTTTCAGCTCGGGGTCGGGTTACGTCCCACCGAGTCGGCTTCTTTGGACTGGGGATGTAACATTCCCCCAGAGCCAAGTCTTTCTTTCAGCTCGGGGTCGGGTTACGTCCCACCGAGTCGGCTTCTTTGGACTGGGGATGTAACATTCCCCCAGAGCCAAGTGTTTCTTTTAGCTCGGGGTCGGGTTACATCCCACCGAGTCGGCTTCTTTGGACTGAGGATGTAATATTCCCCCAGAGCCAAGTCTTTCTTCAGCTCGGGGTCGGGATACGTCCCACCGAGAGACTTATCATCGACATGGGATCAGAGCATCTCCCCCATGGTCGGCCCTCTATTGGTCTGGGGAGGTGACATTCCCCCAGAGCCAAGTCTTTATTCAGCTCGGGGTCGGGTTACGTCTCACCGAGTCGGCTTCTTTGGACTGGGGATGCAATATTCCCCCAGAGCCAAGTTTTTCTTCAGCTCGGGGTCGGGATACGTCCCACCGAGAGGCTTATCATCAGCATGGAATCGGAGCATCTCCCCCATGGTCGGCTCTATTGGTCTGGGGAAGTGACATTCCCCCAGAGCCAGATGTTCTTCTCAGCTCGGGGTCGGGTTACGTCCCACCGAGTCGATCGTCATCAGCATAAGGGCAAAGCATTTTCTCCACAGGTAGATATCGGGATCCTCGTTGACTGAGCACATGAAGGTGGCAGGAATGACCAGATTTGCAGCCAAGGCATTTTTCTCTGCGGTTCCTGGAGTGACCACCGACGGATTCATCGACACACCATCTTTTTGTATAGTTCCCGGCATCAACTCACAAACTCGTTGTTACCGAGAACTAGGGCATAGATGTTGATGATGTTTTTTAGGCACTATGATATTTAAGCAGCACGACAGGGGTAAAAGGGTAACTCCCTTCTTGATCGAGATCATTAATACCGACCCGACCACATGAGTTTTGGTCCGAGCACTTATGATCTGTAACCCGACCACATAAGATCGGATGACCGGGCATTATAAGATCGACAACAACATTCTCAGCTCAAATGACCATTATGACCGACCTCATGAAGACCGAGCATATGGCGAGGCGTGCTCCGGAAGATGACACCATATTCTTGCGGATAAGACGACAAGTTATCCTATTTTCATGGGGAAAACTGGTGAGTCAGAGTCCTAGTAGGATAAAAAAAGTAAAGGTAGTTTTGATTAGGAATCCTTATGAGAAAAGGGAATAGTTTTGACTAGGAATCCTTATGGGAAAAGATAATAGTTCCAACTAGGAAATTCTTGTAGGAGAAGGAATCTGATTTCTACACTATTATAAATAGAAGGGTAGAGTGTGCATAAGGGGGAAGGGGAGAGCAAGGTAGAGCTGGGATCAGAATCAATATGAGAGTCAAGATCGAATTCATTACCATCAGACTTGTAAAAAACAAGACGCAGAGCTGAGAAGCGTGTTTGAGTAATAAAAGTATCATCCTTTTTGTGCCCGTGGACGTAGGTCGGACCAAGATCCACCGAACCACGTTAAATCTTTTTGTCGATTGGCGTATTATTTGTCTTTTGCTAAGTTTGCTTTTGGTCCCCCATAACCAAACAAATTCACTATTGAGGGAGGATTGTCTCGGGAGTAATATTCCCATATTGCCATGAGACCAAAATCAGCCGTCAACAATATACATATAAAATATGTAATTAAAATATTTATTAAAAATACCTCACCAAATATCGAAAATATTATTTTTTCTATGGTAAATAGCCATAATTTCTCGAATCTTAATTGAAAAATAATAATAACTAGTAAAAGAAAATAATAAAACAAATCCTAAACGAATAAACGAATCAATGAGCTTAAATTCGGATTCGATTCGTTTAATAAACGAATTGAATCGAATTGACTCATTTATTAAACGAATCCATTTTTTCAAACCCCTATTCGCTTTAAAGCGAATCGAATTGAACAAATAAACGAATCCTGACTTAAATTGCCACTCATACTAGAAATTCAAGATAACAAATCTGGAATTTCTCCCAAAAACATGTAAGAATCTTTTTAGAGAAAGAGAGATCGACTTTTTTGATGATTCGAATTATGAAGTTTTACAGGTATTTATATATCTTAAGCAACATTTGGCTCACACTGTTATATTAATATATGCAACCTTTGATAAAAATACATTTCTTTTTAAACCAAACTGTTATATTAACATAACTGTTAACTGAAATTCAAAAAACAATTGATTTTGAAAATCATTAATTAAAATAATTAATTGTCAATTAATTTTAAACGCAAGTGCCCCTATGTATTATTTAATTCATAGCCAAATTTGTGTTTTCCTCCAAAATTCCCACCAATCACTTTGAATCAAATTGATACACAAGTGTTTTTAAACACTTATTTCATTTTATAATTTTTAAATGTGAGATTCATTTATCTTTTCTTCTCTTCTAATGACTTAATCAAATCGCTAATCATGTCTAATATTTTGAAGATCACTTATTAGTTTATTCATTAAAGACAGTTACTTATGTGGATTATTGATGAGTGGTAAATTGATCACTATGAGTTCTATTATTTTCTGGACGGATATTCTGGGTACAATCATATTGCCATTGCCTAAGAAGATCAGGAGAAAACCACTTTTACATGTCCGTATGGTACTTTTGCTTTCCACAGAATGCCATTTGGACTATGTAATGCCCCTGCTATATTTCAATGTTACATGATGGCCATCTTCTCAAACATGCTGAAACAAAGTATGAAGGTTTTCATGGATGATTTTTCTGTGTTTGAAGACTCATTTGACCACTGCTTGCAAAATCTGGAAAATGTGTTACAAAGATGTGAAGATACCAACCTGGTACTCAACTGGAGAAATTTCACTTCATGGTGCAGGAAGGTATTGTCCTGGGACATCAGATCTCACAAAATGGAATCGAGGTAGACAAAGAAAAGATAAAAACAATTGAAAAATTACCTCCACCAACATCTGTCAAAGGGATTCGAAGTTTTCTCGGACATGCAGGCTTTTACAGGAGATTTATCAAATACTTCTCTAAGATTGCTAAACCTCTGTTCAATCTTTTGGAGAAAGATATGCCTTTCAACTTCACCAAAGAATGCCACGAAGTTTTTGAGATCTTGAAACAGAAGTTGATCTCTGCTCCCATCATAGTAGCACCGGACTGGACTCTTCCATTTGAGGTGATGTGCAATGCTAGTGATTTTACTGTAGGTGCAGTTTTGGGACAACGCAAAGTAAAAATTTTCCATATCATTTACTACTCCAGCAGAACTCTGAATGAAGCTAAACTCAACTAAACAACCACTGAAAATGAGTTGCTTGCAGTTGTGTTCGCTTTTGATAAATTCTGCTCCTATCTGCTAGGTCCCAAAGTGGTGGTCTACACAGATCATTCAGCAATCAAATATTTGATCGCGAAGAAAGATGCCAAACCCAGATTGATCCGTTGGGTGCTTCTACTGTAAGAATTTGACGTGGAGTTCTGAGACAGGAAAGGGACAGAAAACCAAGTGGCAAATCACTTATCGAGGCTCGAGAATGGAGAAACAGCTGGCAATGAAATGACAATCAAAGAAACGTTTCTAGATGAACATTTGTTTTACATGAAACAACATGATGTCCCTTGGTATGCTGACTATGTAAACTACATAGTATCAGGAAAATGTCCGTTGGAATGGACACATCAGCAACGAAATAAGTTCTTCAAAGAAGTCAAATATTATGTCTGGGATGAGCCGTACCTGTTCAAACGTTGTGCTGATCAATTACTGAGACGTTGTGTTCCACATAAGGAGGTCAATAGTGTCCTACAACATTGTGATTCATCACCATACGACGGGCACTTCAGTGGAAATAAAACTGCAGCCAAAGTCCTACAGTCAGGTTTGTTCTGGCCCACCCTTTTTAAGGATGCTTACTTATTTACTCTTCAATGTGACAGATGCCAGAGAACGGTAAATATATCGAGGACAGGTTGAAGTTTCAAACAGGGAGATCAAAAGAATCTTGGAAAAAATCGTTGGATCAACAAGGAGGGACTGGTCTACAAAACTGGATGACGCATTATGGGCCTACCAGACAGCTTACAAGATACCCATCAGTATGTCTCCATATCGAATGGTGTTTGGGAAAGCGTGCCATCTACCAGTGGAACTTGAACACAAAACATACTGGGCACTGAAGAAGTTAAATCTGGATCCACAAGCAGCAGGAGAAAATTGACTCCACCAACTCAACGAATTGGAGGAATTTCGCCTACAGGCTTATGAGAATGTCAGATTATACAAAGAAAAGACCAAGAAATGGCATGATCGAAAAATAGTGCGCAGATAACTGGAACCAAGGCAGCATGTGTTGTTATACAATTCAAGGTTGAAACTTTTCCCTGGAAAGTTGAAATCAAGGTGGTCAGGTCCATTTGTGATTACTCAGGTTTTACCATATAGAGCTATTGAGTTACTTGATCCCAACACCAACGAAACATTCAAAGTTAACAGTCAGCGTGTCAAGCACTACTGGGGAGAATCATTTGAGCGACAAAAAGAAAGTGTCACACTTTCAGATCCAGCCTAACGTTCGGGCAATCATGTCTAGCTGACGACGTTAAACTTAGCGCTAGCAGGGAGGCAACCCATGTAATTTGTATATATATATTCAGATTTGGTGTGTTTTATTTTCGTGTGTTTAATTTGTGTAGGTAAAGTCACATTTCAGGATGGAAGACGTTCTCGCAAATCTTCACAAATAATTTCCTTCTCTCCCTCAAAACTCTCTGATGAAAGTCTACAAAGCTCGCTTGGAACGAATGAGACTACTGATGATCAAATGTATTCCTAATGATATTCGTTGGATTATTGAAGCACGGGTCTGCTTGGCATGTGAGTAATCTGAATCTTTTATCTCATATCTGCCTCGTTTAGGAAAAAACACCTATGCTAAAAAGAGAATAGCTAAAAGAATGGGTGTTTGCTATAAATGTGCTCGTATGCCATGTAATACTCGTTGTCGTTCTTTAGGAATTTTGTTTGATAATCGTGAAGATAAAATTAAATTCATTATGGATGACTTGAGTAAGAAGTCTTTGGATGACATATCATTGACTCTTGAGATGCATTCCAGTGGATATGTGCATCATGTAATTCACATGTTATATACACAATTTCGGAAAGAACAACAATAATAAGTCTCGAGAATCTGACTCTAAAAAACCATGTTTTCCAATTTATAAGAAAATTAGATGGGAAGCTTGTCCCTAACGCATAGACGTCATTCAAGCTGTTACTTCATGTAAATATTATTTTCTTTTTATCTTTAACTAATGATTGTAATTTGTTTTGTTATTTTCTTTTATTTTCTCCGACAGGATCCATACTTTTTGACTTTCACGATTTATTTTACTGTTTAACTAATAATTGTCATTTGGCAGGTTCTAGTGCTATTATTACTCACTCTTTTTCAGGAGTTATAAATTCAACTCATCATTGCACTCTTGAAGGCATCCAGAGTTGAGAAATAAAAATGGTAGCTACTTCTAGAAGACGAGTTGTAAATATATGTGTGTTTTGCGGTACAAGTGTTGGTTCTAAGCCAGAGTTCGTAGCGGCATCACATGAATTGGGTCGAGTCATAGCTGAAAGGAATATGCACTTAGTATATGGCGATGACAATCTTGGACTAATGTGGATCGTTTCAAGGGATGTATAAGAAGGAGGCAGTCAAGTCTTATGAATCATCCCAAAACCTTTGGCGGAGGCGAATCTTATAGGACCATCAAACGGGAAGAAACTAATTGTGCTAGGTATGTCTGAACGATTGGTGGAAATGATTAACCGTGCTGATGCTTTTATTGCTTTGCCAGGTGGCTTGGGCACGATGGAGGAAATTTTTATAGTATTATCTTGGGCAAACTTGAACATACACCATAAACCGATTGGATTATTCAACGCTGATGGATTTTATGATTTTCTTTGTGTGTTTCTTGATGATGCCAGGAGAAATGGATTCGTATCAAAACCTGTAAAAGAACTCATCTTTACTGCCAGAACTGCCCAAGATTTAATTGACCAAATTTTAGCATTTGAACCACAAATTGACCCTATCATTTCCAAGATTAACTGGTCTGATAATGATTGTGGTAAGAAGCGTCGGATAAATCTGGATCTTAACTTGTAATTTTCATTTTAGATGTAGAATTTCAGCTAACCAGGTACTGTTTTCTAAACTCTTATTCTACTTTTTAAGACATTGGGGACAATGTCTCATTTAGGTTTGGGGGAGGAATAGTTGACTAGTATCTTGATTTTATTGTGTTGTTTTTATTTGATTTTTAGTCAAAAATTTTTTTTAAAAAAAATTCAAAACAAAATTAAAAAATTAAAAAACAAAATAAACAAACACTAATATTTTGTGTTTCTTTTAACTTAACTAATTAGGTGAAATTGGTGTGAGTAGCTGTGTAAGGAATTTCCACTCCTGAGACGTATTTCAACCTATTTCGTAACAAGTTAAATGTTTGTTTATTTCATTTTGAATTATTTAATTTGTGAATTCTCCATAAAACTGATTAAATTGGATCTTCATATGCTCAGTTGACAGGTATTATCAACATGCATGGTAACATACAGACATGAGTTGTAATTGAAAAGTTTGTAATATTCAGTGCTCTAGTTTAATTGGAGGACGCATCTAAAAAGTGATGGAATAAAAAAAATAAAAAATAAACATATGAGATCCGAGTAATTAAGTCCGTAGGGGTGTTTAACACCTAGTGCCCTAAAGCCAACTAGCTTGGGAGTCACTGACCCAAAGCTCGCTACATGAATCAAAGATGTTATAAAAATAAAAAGAGACATATGAAATCCGAGTAATTAAGTCTGTAAGGGTGTCTTAACACCTAGTGCCCTAAAGCCAACTGGTTTGGGAATCACTGGTCCAAAGCTCGCTACATGGATTGGAGATATTGCTTTATTTATTTTACGCAAAAAAAAATCAGAAAAAAATATTCCATTGCTTAAAAAGGTGTGAAGTCTTATATAACTTTAGGACAAAAATATTACTCTATTTTCAACTACACTTATGAATATTGTGGGCACAATGAGTTGATTAATACTTTGTTGGCTGTGTATATGGAGAATGGTATAAATAATCGAAGAATTTACTTATTTAGTAATTTAGAAAGAAAGAAAACAACTACTAACTTGGATAAGAAGTTTCACATGTTTAGTCACTAATTTGTTTATTCTCTTTTCTCTTGTCTTTTTACTTTTGTGTGCATTAGTATTAAATTGACGTTTGTGGGTATCGTTGCTGTAAGCCCTCACGAGACTACAACTCGTCCACTAGGGACACCTAGGGGTTTAAAGGCTTGTTGCATATGCTAAATGCAACCATGATCCCTACGAAAGTGGCTTAGTTTAATTTTATTTTAAAGATGTTTATGTTATTTTATTTTGTTGTTTTACTCGAGGACTAGCAAAATGTGAGGTTTGGGGGTGTGATGAGTGGTAAATAGATCACTATTTCCCACTCACTTGACTTAATATTTTGTATAGCTTCTTGAGTTTTGTGAATATTTTGATGAGTTTTGTGGTATTTTGTAGATAAATAAAATAACAGGACTCTCTGGAGGCAATTCGGGGCTAAAACAACAGAAAATGGACAAAAAGGGTAAAAATATAAATTCCTACTAAAATGCACCGTTTGCTAAAATGCACCGTGCTAAAAAACGCTTTCTGGTAACGTGCGTCGGAGACTGCTAACAAACGCCGGACACGTGGACCAATCAGAGAAGTTTTTCTATCATGCGCCATTGCTAACATACGCATACCACGTGTCAACATCACATTAAATCTGCTAACGTGTGCCGTGCCACGTGTCACCATCACATGCTGCCGACAATCCACATCTTTATTGACGTGAGCGTCGCGATGCACACCAACTTTACGCGTCGCGATGCCGACACAATAATGCTGCCGACAGACACGTGTCCACATCTCCGGAAGTTGCGCGTCACGCATCCATCATCAACGACGCGTTGTGAAGCGCAATGTTACACGCGTCGTGACGCGTGAGGCCAAATTTTGCCTATAAATTGAGGCCGAATTTCAGAATTCAAATCATACTTTCTTCTAAGGAATTTCTTAAGAATATGAGAAGATTCTATCTTGTTTGTTTATTTACAACTTTCTGTAATTAATTTTATTTACTTTTCGCAATATCACTTTCTCTTCTTTACTTTTCAATCTTTTACTATTCAGCATGAGTAGATAACTCTCTTCTGCTGGGGTGAAATGTAAGCTTTTATTACTAATATTTAGATTAATCTCCCTTAATTATAATATATGAACTATTTAAAACCCGACTGAATGAGGGTACCGCCTTTATGGTCGGTTGGACTTAATCTTAAAATTGGTTTTAACCTGACTAAACATGGATATACGCAAAGTTAATATATTATAATAAGGGAGATATCTAAAATAGAAGTAATAAAAGTGGATCCTCTAACCCCAGCATTTTCTTTTATTGTATTTTTCCCTTTTTAATTTCCAGCATTTACTTTATTTAATTTCCAGCATTTACTTTCCAGCATTTACTTTATGTCATTTACTTTATTTAAGCTTTTACTAGCCTTAGATATGTGTGGTAACTAAACCCGTTATCTGGGGTTGTGATGATTTCCAATATCACCGGTTTATAAGGGGTTATTTTATAGTTTGGGTAATATAAAAGTTTATTTATTAAGTCTTAAGCTTAATGCTTCTTGTTAACTGACCATTAATAAGATTGATTTGGTAAACTTAAAATAAACTTGACAATGAAATTTTAGGTTTCAGCCTTAGACTTAATAGCACACGATATTTCTTAGGATAGATAACCCTTTGATAGATTTCCTTACAGGATAGACATATATCTGTGGGCGGGGTAGCCACAATTGGAACTTAATCTTAATGAATTCAGGTAACTTGATTGACATAAACATATGATTAATTGGGTTACACTGGGTATTTGCATCTGACCATCGACATAAGCTTTTGCATAATTTCGTGTTCTAGGTTAGTAAACCAATATATTACACAAACATGAAATAACCACTTCATCTTTAAAAGATATTGGAAGGATTCACAACCATGGATAGTTTAATAATATTGAATTTTCCTTTAATTTACTTTCGCGCTGTTTAATTTACTTGTTTTAAGTTTAAAGTCACATTCCAATCAAACAACCAATTCATTAGATATTTGTAAAAATTTGACTTCATAAATTAATAGCTTAGGTATTAAATTCTCGTGGGATCGATACATTTATACTACTTGAACGATACGTGCGCTTGCGTTATACGCGTGTGATTACGCCGGTCAATTATCCTAGAATCGGTCCTTCGACTAACAGTAACAGGACAATCATTGTCATGTAAAGAAGTTTTAATTTCATGAAAACCCATTAGTCTTATTATGTGCTTTCTACTTAGTCTTATTAAACATTGTGGGTGGAGAGAAACTTTAGTAAGAATGTAGGAAAGTTGTTAGATTTTGTGATGGTTTCTTTCTTTCTTTCATTCTTTTTGCCTTTTTTTTTTTTTTTTTTTTGGGCAGCTAAAAATCGAAAGTTTAGTGTCAATTTGGTGGTAGCTGTGTGTTGGGTCTTTGAAATGCACCATGGTCAGCACACTGTGATAACTCATAACCCATATTTAGATAAAAGATGATATAGCGTATGAGATCTCTCACACGATGATTTTTTAGAAGAATTCAATATATATAAAATTTTATCTCTATTTTTATTTTTGTAAAGAGATTGTTTCTCCGACTCAAATCTTTGATTTTAGGTTATTAGAATAACTTTATAGTTAAACCAAGGTTCATTCTCTCCTAATGCATAAATAGATATTTCTTTTAATTTAAATTTTTTTTAATGACCAAATAAAGAATTTATAGTGTCTTTCATGATCGTCATACATGAGATGGGAATGAGATGTATCTTTGGTCACAATTTTATTACGATCATGAAAAAGAGAAGACAGTTGTAGTAATAAGGCTAAAATGAAAATAAATCATACTTTTGCCTGCCAAATGATCTTCCTTTTACTTCGAAGCATATAAATCTCCATTTTATCTGCAGAACTTTCTAACAATAATAATTCCGATAAAATCACTAGATGACCATTATAAACTTACTGCAAGTCTCAGTTACCGACAATTAAATTTAATGAAACAATGATTTATGATAAAGATAATGATATTAAACGATTCAATCCCACCAAATGGTAGAATGCTATGTCTGAGTTGGAAAAATATTTGGGTGAAAGAGGAAATCATAAAGAAAAATAAAGAAAATGATTAGTGTTGGGAACATCATCCCTAATATTTGTATAGAACAAATCTCTCAATGATTCACTTAAGATATAACCATATATGTAGGTATTTTACAACAAAATTGCATACCTTACTTCCTATAAAAATGTCCTTAGTCAAACTTAATTAATTGTTTATCTCAATGAGCAAATGCTCATATTTATAGGAGAAGAAGTTATGTTCTTATATCATCACATACATGGCTTCCTATTCAATCACAAGCATGACTTCCTATATAATCACATGTATTTGGAAGTATTGATCGATCACATATATTTCATTTGGAAGCTTAATGACTTCCTCAAACCCTTCCAAAAATTTTACCATCATGAGTGTACCATATGTTCCCCATGAACATTTTCTAAATGAACAAGTTCTAACAATGTCATTTTCTAGCATCTCTCACTCACACATGATGGGATTAATAATTTTTATTATCTTTACAAGAATAACTCACACTTAGTAATTGTGTCATACGACCAACATAATTCGAGAGCTCACTTGCTATTAGGGGTGGGCATTATCGGATTCGGATCGGATCGGACCGAATCCGAATCCGATCCGATCCGAAATGCCCAGGGCTGTTTGATTCGTTCGGGTCGAATCATCTTATCGAACTCGATCCGATCCGATCCGATCCGATAATTATCGGATCGGATTGGTTCGATCCGAATTCGAATCTGATCGAATCGGACTGAATCGATCCGAAATCATCCTATTTCGGATCGGATTGGTCCGATCCGATCCGAATTCGGTGGGTTTGAGTCAAAAAAATCGAGCGGATCGGATAAAATTCGATCCGAAATAATTCAAAATTTTTTTTATTTAATATGTAACGACGTTGTTTTGCATATTAAATAAAAAAAAATTTCGATCGGATCGGATTCCGTCGAACCGGACCAACTCGATTCGATCGGATTTGCTAATCGGATCGGATCGGATCCGATCCGATGCCCACCCCTACTTGCTATACATTTATTGTGAATATATAGAAAGAGAGAATAAGGAATGTGTCTTCAACCACCTTCGAGATCTTTCAAAGTAATGTCGCTTCCCGACTTCTTTCTTCCGGCCTACCCCCGCTCTCTGAAGGCTTTTCCTTCTATTCGAATAATGGATAGAACCATATTGGATTAAACATGCAGTATCCTCGATCATTTATCACATTACATCCCTCTTGATCTCTTTTCGAATGTAATATTTATTTTGTATTCACAATCATGTTTGATCACATAAAACAATATAATTAATCGACTAGTGAATACAAGTTAATGTGATGTTACTTATATAATGATATTTCTCTTTTCTTGAATTTCTCAACTTTGATTCAATTTGCTTTTTCAAAGATGTTCTTTTGGATTGAATCTCTCATGATCCTTTAGTAACACTCTAAGATATCGATTATCAATTCTAATTTTGAGAAGCAGATTAGAGTTCAAGGGGTACAACGTGAGATTGAAATAATCTCAAAGGTCTCACACAATATCAAGACCAAGATCTTTACTTGTATTACCCTTAATAGTCACAATTGTACACATGGTATGAAAAACATATGCTATGGTATTCTCTCATTTCCCATGGAGCGTATGTCTCATAAATACCGTACAAATGATAGTTTAGACAAACACAATGTTTAACTCACATATGACATTAAGACAAGTAAGGTGAAATGAACTTATTCAATTTAAGTCATATCACAAAGAAAATGATCTCATAACGACATTACTTAATTTTCAAGCTTGAACTCTATGAATTATCACTCAGATAATTAGCTTAAAAATTTGTCTCATCTTCCATTAACACAAAGTAATAGAGGCGATTGCCCA
>SKCR01051804.1:0-37665 GCA_019454045.1 Zanthoxylum bungeanum | reverse complement strand
CGGACGAAGAAACAAGTATTCCTAATACTAGTCACTTTCTTAAAACCTTATTGAAATCGAGGATTTTCAAACAAATATGCTTTTACTTTATTTAATCAAATTAAATAAACACATGTATGTATTAAGTAATGATTAAACTAAACATTAAATTTTAAAGGGCTAATCATATTGGGTGTCCAAGATCAGACTCGCTCTGATACCATTTTGTTGGGGTCAAATCATGGAGGCGCATCGGAATGAGCGCGGTTCGGGCGAATTCGTAGTTTAAAATTTTTAAACTTACGAACAAATTATTCAATATCAAATATTAATAATTCATTCATATTTCACCTAAACATATTTATTCGATATCATATAACGACATAAATAATATAGAAATATCGCGAAACTTTTGCGAAAATATTTTTCCGCAAAATAACATAAAACGCGTTTCCGGCCGAACCGACCGACCAATGCTCATGGGGACTGCCCAAGTCAGCCCCCAAAACATTTGGACAGTTTGTGGGCTGCCCGAACAGTGCCCAGTTCATTGTTTGGGCAGCTGTTACTCGGTAACATCGTTTTTCGCCGTTTTCGCATATTTTCACTCTGAAACAATTTCCGATAAATATTTTTCTTGGGAAATTAAAATGAACTAATTTATTATAATTAATCAATAATAAAAAACTGAATTTTTATCTGAAAAATCAGATTTATCATTAATTGTTTTGAGACCCCAATACTTTGTAAATTGATCATTTTGGTCCTTAAATATTCAAATATATATTTAATTGATTCCAAATCAATCCCAAAATAATTTATACAATTTGCAACATAATCCAGAAACTTTTCCAGAAATTCGAAACTGCCCAGTAAGTTTCAAGAAATACGAAAACAGACCAGATTTTCTATTAATTACAACTTGGCCCAATTTGTTCAAAACACATCAAGATCAAATCCAATCAATCCCAAATTTGACATACATCGAATATACATCAATTTATAACATATATATGAAAAGCCCCAAAATTTGAGTGGGTTAAGAACCCTAATTTCATAAATTACTCAAATTGTGCAATTTACATAAAATTGATAAAATTCAATACTTTAATCTTCAAATTATTACCACACCAATAAATCTCACCATCATGAAATTAATCAAGAAAAATTCTAGGCTAATTATGAATGGTTAATTAACTCTAGAATGGCAACTTTAATTTTCTAATTAATTTATTAAGCTTAATTACATTAATAAGCAAATAAATTAATTATACATGCAAACATCTTTCCAACAAGTCTCAAAACAATTTAATTACATACTTAAAGAGTAGAGATAATTCTAAGCAACACATGTTGAAGCTTAGAAATATGGAAACATTTTTCTAGTTGAAGAAAGTTGGAAAATACTTACAAAATCAAAATTTCCATAAGCTTTTTCCTTTGTTCTTCAAGCTTTTTCTCTCAAACCCTTTTGTAATTTTATTTGGTAACTTGTGTTCTCTTTGAAAAACAAAACAAAAATTTCTTATGTATTTTTTTTTTCAATATTGCCGTGAATATAGAGAAAAAAAATTGGATAAAGAAATTTTACAATTTGTTTTACTTTAATTGGTACACAATTTACTTAATAACAAGATAACATTTATCTAATACTAAAGTAAACTTAAATGTGTTCCAATGGAAACATGCCATTTTCAAACTTTAATAAAGTAAATCATGTCATAAGATATTTGTTACTTTAATTATTTTAATCATATAATATTTATATAATTAAATAATTAAATACAAATATCTTAATTATATGTATTATATTTACATTAAATATTTCAAATACATATATTAATGATATATGTCAAATATCACAATTTGATATTTAATTAATCTGTATTTAATAAAATCAAGTATTAAACACATTAATTCAAAAATGACGATTAGGTCCCTTTTGCATGTATTTTCCGTTTAACCGTTAAACGAGTTATAAATAATCAGTATATTATTCATAACAGTTGCCCTAGTGCTCTACGAGTATATTTCATTAATGAGACTCTCTAGATTCAGGCATATTCGTCACAAATCCAATTTCGTGTCCATAATTCACCCACCATAAATTATGACGACCACAGATAAACTCGCTGAATCATACAGGTCGAGGTCAATACATATGTATAATCCCTCCGTCACAGGTATCCGAAATATCCCAGAGATATAAATATAAACGTCAAATCTCTATAGGAATAATATTGTCGACGTATCTATTAGCAATCTTTAAATAACATTCGGAACTCACTTCCGAAGTATACTATGACCATAGATTTAACAGATTGCTAATCACATTTGGACTACCTATGCTCTGTACACAGAACTGACAGATCCTATCTTGATACACAAAGAATATCATGAGCATGAGTCCACACCCAACGAACATACGGAGGTCTGATCTAAATAGATCGGTGACATGACTGTCATCTAAGTGTGGAGGATAACTCATATATCCACAGTGATATCTCAAGTCAAAGAATCACTATGCTACTCAACCTGAGAAGATTCCTATTGACGTTGGTGTACCATCTATTAGGAAATCTTTGGTGAGTCGTCCAGTGTTTAAGAAATAAACACATACACTTCTATACGAGTCTCCCAAGACTCATGGTTCATTGAGATAAACCATCGGACCAAGTCCAATATACGACATGTACTGGTCTCTGCGGATTTTACTAACCGACCCGTGTTAGTAAATCTTGACCAGGAACTTAATTTAAGGATATACAACTTATAGTGACACTTCCCAATGTCAATTACAAACTATGTTATAACTGCACACTACGTTGTAAATCCTGGGGTCTTTGTCTAATATATATACATATCACTAAACCAGAGTTAGTTTCAATCTAATCGAAATTAGATCGAATACGTAAATAAAAGACAAGAGGTGCTACCATTAAATTAGTAATATTATGGAAAAAGGTATTGCTCATATTTATGAATCAGACATAAATACGATCCGGATTGGCGCTCAGAGCACCAACCCTAACACTTTTATCCTTTATATATCCAGGTAATCCAATTACAAATGATAAAAGAGTAATTTCCTTTGTCACGTAGTTAATTTTGTACAAGAACACCTTGTTCTTTACAAAATAGTGATGCTATGGGTCATAATTATCCAACAATCTCCCACTTGGCCTATAGCGAATCACTCAAGTGTCCAACACCTGAACTATGTACGGGTCGCTCAAACTTCTGCTGAGAAATAGCTTTCGTCAGCGGATTTACAAGGTTATCATCTGATGCGATTTATTCGATCATCACATCGCTACGATGTATGATCTGACGAATCAGATGAAATATTTGAAGTACATACTTGGATCGTTGATGAGACCGTGGTTCCTTAGTTTTTGTTGTAGCCCAGCTCAGCTGCTAACAGAACTACTTCTAATCCAATTAGGAATTTATTGATCCAAAATACTTCTTTTGCTACCTCAGTTGCAGAAATATTCCGCTTTTATTATTTAATCGGCAACAATATCTTGCTTGGAAGATTTTCAGCTCACTGTTTCGTTGTTCAAACAAAATATATACCCTTATTGTGACTTACAGTCGTCTTTCTAGGTTTGGAAACTTACAGCGATGAACCCAGTTACCTCAAGTTCTCATTCTCCATAAATTAAGAAAACATCATTAGTTCATCCAAGATACTCAAGGATGTTCTTTACTTCAATCCAGTGACCATCACCTGGATTGGCCTGATTGCGTCTACATATGCTCAAAGTATATGAGACATTAGGTCGCGTACATTTTCATAATATACGAGCTCTGAGAGAGTGTCATCAGCTTTCTAGATCTATCCCATTAGATCTTTATTCCTAGAATAAAGCCTGTTTCTCCCAAGTTTTTCATGGAGAATTTTATGAAAGCCAAGCTTTCACCAATTATTGTATGGTAATGTTATTGCTGAGAAGCAATACATCATCCACATAAGGACAATGAATGTCAGTGCACTCCCACTAACCCTCTTATATACACAAGAATCATCTTCGTTTTGAATTAAATCATATACCATATGATTACATCAAAACGATGATTCCAAGAATTTAATGCTTGCTTCAATCCATAAATGGATCGATTTAACCTGCAAACCTTGTTTTTATGTTTAGGCACGACAAAACCGTCAGGATGTTGCATACAAACATCCTCTAAAAGATTTTTGTTAAGGAAAGCGGTTTTGGCGTCTAGTTGCCATATTTCATAATCGAAATATGCAGCATTAGCAAGAATTATCCGAATGGATTTAATCATGGCAACATGTGAAAATGTTTCATCGTAATCGACACTATGTCGTTGATGATACCCATTTTGTACAAGCCTAGCTGCGTACATTTGTATGTTGTCATCCATGTTTGTCTTCCTTGAAGACCATTTGCAACCAATAGGTTTAACGCCTTTTGGTGCATCAACCAGTATCCAAACATGGTTCGTATACATGGAATCCATTTTGGACTTCATGGCACTTTGCCATAAAATGAGTCGATACCTTGTATCACTTCTTCATACGTAGTCGGTCCATCTTCCTCAATAAGATTAATATCTACATGAGGTGAGATCAGAAACCCATACCTCCCAGGTTGTTTTCTGACTCTCTCCGACATACGCGGTTCTTGTGTATTCGAATATTGTGGTACATTTTCATCCCTGATGAACTGTTCATGTTCTGTAAGGGATCGGTGCCTGGAATAGTATCACTCCGATTTTCATCGAGTTCTGCTTTCCTCCCACTTACCACTGCATTTAGGAATTCCTTTTCGAGGAAAACCGCATGGAGAGCAAAAAATACATTGTTCTCTTGTCAGTTGTATAAGTACTATACTTTGGTTTCCCTAGGATAACCTACAAATAGGCACTTATCCGATTTAGGTTCTAGTTTGGTACCATCCAAGCATTTAGCGTATGCCCAACATTCCCAAATCTTCAGGAATAAGAAACCTGGTTTTTTTCCTGTTCATATCTAATATGAAGTCTGTCTTACAGATTTTCATAGAACCTTATTCAAAATACATATTGCACTGTTTAATGCGTATCCTTAGAAGGAAATTGGTAGCTCAGAGCGACTCATCATTAACCTTACCATGTCCAACTATGTTCGGTTTCTCCGTTCGGTCACACCGTCAAATTGAGGTGTTCCGGGAGGAGTCCACTGTGGAAGAATACCATACTCTTTCGAGTAATCTTGAAACTCATATGTTTAAGTATTATTCACCATGGTCCAACCGTAATGTTTTAATACTTTTACCGGTCTTTTTTTCTACTTCGTGTCGAAACTCTTTCAATTTCTCAAAAGTTTCCGACTTGTGTTTCATAAGATACACATAACCATAACGCGATGCCACATCCGTAAAGGTTACGAAGTATTCATATCCACCTCTAGCCTAGCTAGAAATGGGCCCACTTACGTCACTATGAACGAGGGCTAACAGATCGGTGGCACTTGCACCTTTACCATTAAAAGGTGTTTTAGGCACTTTGCCTAATAAACAAGATTCGCAGACATCATTTGAATTAGGATCAAATCCAACCTAGTATCCATTCTTCGAAAGTGTGGATATACAAGTCTTGTTAATGTGTCCCAGAAGACAATGCCACAATAAGTCTCACCTGATTTACTCAGTTTGAGCCTTTTATTTGTCATTTAATATGTTTGAGATTCATTTATATTCGAAATATAAATACTGTTATTCACATCTAATGTGTATATCTCAATATCATCTTTATAGACATAACACCCGGTGTTTCAGAATACAAAGGTATACCCCCAAAGGGTTAAACTAGATACAGAGATAATGTTCTTAGTCAAACTAGGTACATTATAACAGTCTCCTAATTTAAGTACATGCCCCAAAGCCAGTTCCAAAACTTAGGTTTCTACGACCAAAACAGCGACTCTCATCCTGTTTCCGACTTATAGGTCGATCTCATATGAAGGCACTCTCCTGCTAATCAGCAGATCATGCACATCAGTACATATATTTATATACCACATCCAGTATCTAAAATCCAATTTTAAAACCAGTAGTGGACATGTTTATAACAAACATACCTGAAGCCGGAGCCTTGCCCCACCTTCACCTCCTTCATGTCTGCCTTGTCCATACGGTAGTCACGCTTCCAGTGACCCCGTTTGCCACAGTTTAGGCAGACATCTTGGGATATGTCTTTTGTCTTCCCAGAAGACTGTGATGATTCAGCCTTGTCCTTTTTTCTTCAAACCCCCAAAAGCCTTCGGCCAAGCCTTGGCCTTCTGGAAAATCGAAGTAAGATGCACCTTACGCTTCTTGCCCTTTTAGAAGCTCTAGCTCTTCCTCCTTGAGTATAGCCATTAACTCTCCAAGAGTTTTCTCTTGGTTCATCATGTTGAAGTTCATGACGAACCCGCCCCAGTAGTCAGGCAGAGACTGTAAGATCAAATCTATAGAAGTCTCGGCCTCATAGGTAATGCCCAGCTAACCTAGCTGTTCGATGTCAACAATCATCTGCGACACCTAGTGCTCGACAGATATACCCTCTGACATGCGCGAGTGAAAGAGCTTCTTTTACAATTCGTACTTCTAAGATCTAAGGTTAGATCTATGAAGATCCTTTAATTTCAACATCATGGTACAATGATCTAATCCTTAGATCTGACGATGAAATTAAAGAGTCATTGCAACAAGCATAACAGATTGAGCACTAAAGTTATCATCACGATGAGTCTTCTAAAGCTCATGCTCTACTATTTGCTCAACTCCGGGCTCATGCCCGAGAGGTTTCTCTATCAAATAGAGTAACTTCTCAGCTCCCAGGACTATCCTGAGATTCTATTCCCAATCTGAAAATTAAAGCCGTTAAAGACATTTTCACCCAGGATTATGTCATTTGACGCTAATCTTTCAAGTCATTTTGATTCTTGTAGTCCAATTATCCAATCAAATGTAATGATTATTATAGTCTAACTATATAACCAACTATAAATGATTGGTTACTTTCAAATGTATTGATTACTATAGTCCAACTATATAACCAACTACAAATGAAGTAGTTTGAATATAATCCAACTGTTTAATTAAAACAACAATTGAATATTAGTCCAACTAATATATTTATATATAATTAATGATGAAAAATAAAATGAGCGTGTATTGGCAAATATCTAAACGAAATTGCAAATTTTATACTAACCTCCCACTATTTTTCGGCGAGCCTCTAACCCTCTGTGGAGTACTCGGGAAACCTAGTGTGGGACACAGAAACTGGGTGACGCATGCTGTTCTAGGTTCGCGGCCTAGTCGGGAGTACGGAGTAGCCAGAGGGACTAAACCGGAGAATAATGGAGTCGCCATCCGATGTGAACGGGGAAAATGAGATTTAAGGCCGCACTCACCCCTCGCAAGGGAAGACCTCAAACCGTTGGGTTCAGAATGGTCCCTTACTTATGTCACTTGTAATGAAAGGATTTGTGTAATAATTTAATCAAGCTTAAGTAACACTTATTTCCAAGAGTATCATGCTTCTAAATCCATATGCAGAAAGATAAAACTTAAACCTAAATTCATGTATTTCACATCTAAGATTGCATGCTTGAAAGTACATCAAAGTAGCAACGAACATACAACTTCATTGGCATATTGTTTTCATGGAAACACAAGAACACACTAACCACGCAAGCACACATAAAGGCGAATCAAATAATGGCGAAGAGGTGATTTCATAGACATATCATAAACAAATAGCCATTACATGTCCATGCATAAATAAAAGAGTCAACTAACTACATAATGCAAAAAGACACTTAAGGATGCAATTAGGCATTAAAGTAAGCATGCTATGACGTGGTGCAAAAGAAGATAACTAATATGGACACAAACACACATGTGAGCACTTTTCCAAGTGGTACGTGGAATTGTATCCCAAGTACAGACCGCATTACCGTCCATTCAGAATCGGCTACGGAATTTATGTCTGGGTTTCCATCCGATATACCATAAGAAATAATACTTAAATGCTATCATAACATGGATATATGAATCGTAATGCGTTAAGCCAAGACTAAGGTAAATGATGCAACCAATGGAATAAACATGCTTTTCATTACGATGCGTACGAAGATAAGAATGACTATATGGGATTTCATAATACATGCATGAACGGTATAGCTGGCTTTACGCGCGGGTTGAGGCTAATAGGTGGCGTTTAGGGCGGGGTCTTGTGAGTGAGGCGAATGGCTTGTGGGTGTTGAAGGTTCAAGTGTACGTGATTTAGGGGCAGTGTAGTGGGGGTGTTTGCGTGGGTTTAAGGTGACTCGTGAGTAGGGGATAGTGGCGTGAGTGGGGCTAAAGGATTTTGTGCAGGTTGTGACGCATTTGTGGGCTCTTTAGGCAGTGGGGGAAGTGTGTTACATGCGTGAGACTGTGTTTGGCAGAACGTGAGAGGGGACAGACTTGCTTGAATTGGCTAAAGGGGGTATATGTGTGATGAGGCTGGGCGTGCATGTATCTTGGTTTTATTTTGCGTGAATAAAGGAAAGTGCAAGGGCTGAGAATATGGGTACACCAATGACAATAGGTCGAGCCAAGACAGCGATAGATGATGCAATCAATAGATGAAAGACACGGTAAATATCGTGGTAAAGGTAGCCTTTTAGGCTTTTCTTCCCCCAAATGGAGAACCTTTTAATCCAACACAATAAGCCCATGCGCCTTTCATTACAATGCGTACAAAGACAATGATAACTATATGAAACTTCGTATACCCGATTGAACACATCTTACATTCAAACGAATATACATCAACCGGCGCGGCAAAGCATCATGGTAAAGGATTTTAACCCCTCCAAATAGGGGACCTTTAATCCGACTTACTAAGCCCATGCGCTCGATCGCATCATGCATACAAAGAATAAAGACAATAATATCAAACTTAGTATGCCCGATTGGACATATCTTACATCCAACCGAACACACATCAACTGGCGCGGCAAAGCATCGTGGTAAAGGATTTTAACCCCTCCAAATAGGGGACCTTTAATCCGACTTACTAAGCCCATGCACTCGATCGCGTCATGCATACAAAAATAAAGACAATAATATCAAACTTAGTATGCCTGATTGAACATATCTTACATCCAACCGAACACACATCAACCGGCGTGGCAAAGTATCGTGGTAAAGGATTTTAACCCCTCCAAATAGGGGACCTTTAATCCGACTTACTAAGCCCATGCGCTCGATTGCGTCATGCATAACAAGTAACATGCGGAATTCAAATGACAAAAAATAAATAAATCAAAACAATATAAAACAAAAGAATGTGCTGTTTACTCAAGCGGTACATGGAGTTTTATCCCGAGTACAGATCATACTACCGTCCATTCGGAATCGGCTATGAAATTTAAGTCCGGGTTTCCATCCGATATACCGCGAGAGTTGACACATCTTTCATTTTATTCCAAGGCCACAACATACAATATTTCGTAATACATGCATATTTATCTACTCAAGGGCCACAACATGCATTTCAACATAACAATCATGCGAACAATACTCAATAAATAAAAAAAATAAAACATAAAACGAATGTAGAAAATACCCTAAGGTCTAACCTTTTTTGCAGACTTTCGGACTTGCGTTTCACGGAGATCGGAAGGGTAAAGCTCCTCAACTTCTTCGGTTCACTGGTTTAGCGTCTTAGCTCACTGTTTTGCTGTTTTGCTAGCTGTTTGGCCTCCGTTTTGCTGCTGTTTCCTCTGTATTTTCTTCTCACTGTTCAGGTCACAGTTTTGACGTTTCAACGGACTGTTTTGGGTGGTTTCTAAAGCTTTTAAGTGCAGTTTTTGTGATTAATTTAGGGATTATAAGTGCAGTTTGTTATGTTACTATTTTAAGGATTTTGGGGACTGTTTTAGGAGGATTTTACTGCTATTTTGGGGGTGATTTGGGCTCCTATTTTCGGTGGAAATGGGCTTCTGTTTTCGGTGGAAAGGGGCTGCTGTTTGGGGTATTTTATGGCTGCTGTTTGGGGATATTTTCGGTGATGTGTGGGGGTTTATGGGCTATGATATTTTCGGCTATGGAGTGGAGGAGATGAAGAGAATTGTTGTGTTGCTTCTTGTTGCTATTGCCGTGAATGGCTAGGTCTTCTTGGTTTGGGCGTGAATGTCAATTGTCAAGGGTTTCTTGCTGTAATTTGCGTGTGAGTTATGTGTATGAGCTAGGGGAGTGCATGTCTTGGTTAGGGGTTGTTTATATAGTGAAGGGCTAGGGCTTCTCCTTGTCTCACAAGGAAGGGATTTGATTTAGTGTTGAGCAAGGAAAGTCAAAGATTTGATGGAGACAAGATTGGTTTAGATTAGGAAGTCAATATCTTTAAATTGGTTATGAGTGATTTAATTAGGCATGACATCTTTTTAATTTAGTATATGATTTTGTTTAGTTAGGAAGTTAATATATTTGATTTATCTAAATTAGGTAGGATTATATTTTATGTTTTATTTAATTGGTAAATGGTTTAATTATTTTATTTAATTCAATACATTATCTAATTAATATTTAATTTAATATTTTATTTAATTTGGGTGTAATTTGGGTGATGGGCGTGTGGGCCTAGTCATGGTGGGCGTGTAGGCTAGATGTGGTGTGGGCTTGGTTTGGCTTGGTGAGTGGGTTAGGCGTGTGGGCTAGATGCGGTGTGGGTTCAAGGTTTAAAGGTTTTCGGGTTTTTTTAGGCTAAAGGTGATCTAAACGGAGGTCCAACAAGTGAGCTTGACGCTAAAT
Organism: Zanthoxylum bungeanum; assembly: GCA_019454045.1. Taxonomy (NCBI): domain Eukaryota; kingdom Viridiplantae; phylum Streptophyta; class Magnoliopsida; order Sapindales; family Rutaceae; genus Zanthoxylum; species Zanthoxylum bungeanum. Next base: position 26,887 of record SKCR01051804.1, on the reverse strand, counting down.
AAGTGAACAAGGATCTAACGAAATACCGATTCCCTTCCGACGACCGTTTCCCGCAATATCCTTAACTAAAAAGGTAGTGCCTCCAACTGAGACTCATCATCGGGTTTCACATGCAAAAATGCAATGCCTACAGTCTCCCCCACTTTGATAGGACTTGTGCAGTGTGTGACTTTGAACAATCCTATCAAAGTTATGCAATGCATTTTCACTTACTTGGCTCGTCTGCTGCCTCGAGCTGAGTTGGTACTGCAGTAGACCTCGATCTTGGGACGCATCCCTATAACTGCAACTGACAACAGGGGCACCTCGACCCTGGGACGCATCCCGATACCGCTGGAAATGAGGGCGTCGCCCTAGAACAAATGATTGTTAGTGGGCCTCGACCCTGGGACGCATCCCGGAACTACAACTGATGATGCAGTGGGCCCTCGACCCTGGGACGCATCCCGGAACTACAACTGATGATGCAGTGGCCCTCGACCCTAGGACGCATCCCGAAACTGCAACTGTCAACAATGGTACCTCGACCCTGGGACGCATCCCAAAACTGCTGACGATGTGGGCCTCGCCCTCAAGCTGATATGGGCCTCACCCCCAAGCTGATATGGGCCTCGCCCCTAAGCTCACATGGGCCTCGCCCCCAAGCTGATATGGGACTCGCCCCCAAGCTGACATGGGCCTCGCCCCCAAGCTGATATGGGCCTTGCCCCCTGGGACTTATCCCCAAAAACAGTTGATGTGGGCCTCGCCCCCTGGGACTCATCCCCAAAACTGAAACTGCGCTGACGCTATTTGGCTCATTTCTGCCGCTTTTTCTTTTCTTCGAACCTGCGAACACAAAACAAAAACAAACACGAAGAGAATGCAATGTTACGTGCATGCATGAATGATTTTCTTATCCCGTTGGGTTAGGTCTTCTGCCAATTTCCTTGGTGACTGCTCGGTCCTCTCTCCCACAGGCAAAGTACTGTTTCAATCTGTCTACGTTGATCGGCTCGGTGAACTCGTTTCCTTCCAAGTCTGATAGCTTCACTGCTCCATTTCCCATTACCTTCTGCACTATGTAAGGTCCTTCTCAGTTAGGTATGAACTTTCCTCTTGGATCTGTCGTCGACGGTCTTGATTGCTTAAGTACCAAATCACCCTTTCTGATCTTAGTGGGGCGTACTTTCTTGTTGAATGCTCGGGATAGTCTCTTCTGATACAACTGCATGTGATACAAAGACTTTGTTCTCTTCTCATCCAATAGTGCTAATGATCAAATCTCTGTGCGGCCCACTCCTGTTCCGGTAATTCTGCCTCTGCTAATACCCTCATAGACTGTATTTCCACTTCTACCAGCAATACTGCTTCCATTCCATAGACCAAAGAGTAAGGTGTGCAGTTTTCTGTCATCTTGGCTAAAAATCATCTTTATAGTCTAATGTTGGCTGCCTCAACTACCCCATTTGCCTGCGGCCTGTACGGTGATGACATGTGGTGGCCTATCCCGTATTTCTGCAACATTGCCATGGTCTCTCCTTGAAACTGAACTTCGTTGTCTATTACTAAATGATGCGGCATACCATACCGACAAATGAGGTTCCGAGCTATAAACTTTGCCATCTGTTTTGCTGTAACATTGCGGAATGACTCGGCTTCCACCCACTTCGAGAAGTAATCTACTGCCACTACTATGAAGCGATGCCCATTGGATGCATTCGGTCAAATTTCTCCAATCATATCAATTCCCCATGCTGAAAAGGGCCACGGCTCTGACAACCCGTGCAACTCTGTGTGCGGTAAGTGATTCAAATTACCATGTGCTTGACAGTCATGACAGTGCTTTACCATCTTCGCACAGTCTGTTTCCATGGTTGACCAATAAAAACCTTGTCTCACTATCTTGCGGGACAGATTCAACCCGTTCATGTGCGGACCACATACCCCGGCGTGTATTTCTTCAATTACATGTTGAGCTTCTTCTTTTCTCAAACACTTCAACTGAATACCGTTTGATTCCCTCTTGTACGGTTTCCCTTTCAAAATCACATATTGGGAAGCTAACTTCTGAATGGCTATTCTGTCTTTTCTGTCTGCCCCTTCCGGGAGTTCACCATGTTCCAGATACCTCTGAATGTCATAATACCAAGGTTTACCGTCGTCGACCTCAACTTCCAGAATTCTTTCTATCTCATAAACATGTATGTTTGCTGTTTTCAGTATCAACGGTCTCATCACTAACTTTTCTGGATTTTCCCAAGTCGCTGCAAGTGTAGCCAGTGCGTCTGCCATCTGATTCTCTTCTCTCGGCAAGTGCTGAAACTTACAATCTGGGATAACTTGTGCCAACTTTCAGAGGTGAAAAAGGTAAGGTTTCAACCGTTCTTCTTTCAATTCCCATTCTCCTCGCATCTACTGGACTACCAACATAGAATCTCCGTAGACTTCCACACTCCCGGCCTTCAAGGCTATCAATATTGTCAAACCAAAAGCACATGCTTCATACTCGGCCATGTTGTTAGTCACTCTGAATGTCAACCTCTTGGCCAAAGGCAAAGTCTCTCCCTCAGGGGTTACTATCACGATCCCAATTCCGGCTCCCTTGTAATTCATTGCTCCGTCAAAATACATCTTCCATCTCTGAACTGTTATTGCTTGGATCTCTTCGTCTGTAAATTCAATTGATCCCCCTCAACAGGTTGCAATGCCAGAAACTCTGCTACTGCTCGCCCTTTGATCACTTTGGAGGTGAGATACTCAATGTCAAACTCTGTCAGCAATACCAACCATCTGCCCAATTTTCCCACTAGTGAAGGCACCGAATGAAGATATTTCAGAGGATTTTCCTTTGCCACTACCTGGATCTTGTAAGACTGGAAATAATGTCGCAACTTTCTGGAAGCCCATACCACGGCAAGACAGATCTTCTCTACTTCTTGATACCGAGCCTTATACGGGAGTATTTTCTTACTCAGATAATAGACTGCATGTTCTACCCCTGTCTCATTTGCATGTACCATCATTGCCCCCAGTGCTTCTGATTCTATAGCCAAATACAATATCAAAGGTATGCCCGGTCTCGGAGGTTTCAATACATGAGGCTTTACCAAGTACTCTCTGATTTTGTCGAAGGCTGTCTGACACTGTTCATTCCATCTCACTGACTGATCTTTTCTCAACAGTTTGAAGCTAGGCTCACATACTGATGTCAACTTGGCGATGAACCGACTGATGTACTGAATCTTCCCCAAGAATGCTCTGACTTCTTTTTCTGTCTTCGGTGCAGGCATTTCTGTGATTGCTTTGATTTTCTCAGAATCTACCTCTATTCCGCCCATTCCTACTGTATGACCAAGCAATTTCCCTGATGTCATCCCAAACACACATTTCTTGGGATTAAGCCTCAGGTTGTATTTGTCAACTCTCTGAAGGAACATTTCCAGTGCTTCGATATGCCCAACCCTTGTCTCTGATTTCACCATCATGTCATCCACATACACCTCAATCTCTTTGTGCATTAAGTCGTGGAAAAGTGTAGTGGCCATCCGCTGATAAGTAGCTCCCGCGTTCTTAAGCCCAAAAGGCATTACCTTGTAACAATAAGTAACCCACTCAGTAACAAATGCAGTCTTGTGTTTGTCTTCCTCAGCCATGAAGACCTGATTGTAACCTGAAAACCCATCAGCAAATGAATACATAGCAGATAAAGCCGCACTATCAACCAAAACATCTATATGCGGTAGAGGAAAATCATCTTTCGGACAAGCCTTGTTGAGATCTCTGTAGTCTACACACATTCTAACCTTCCCATATTTCTTTGGCACCGGCACTATATTAGCCAACCACTCAGGATACTTTACTACTTCCAAGAACCCCACATTTATCTGTTTCTTAACTTCCTCTCTGACTTTCTCAGCCCATTCTGGTCTCATCCGTCGGAATTTCAGTTTTACTGGCCTCATATTCGGATAAGTTGGTATTGTGTGCTGGGCAATATTTCTGTCTACCCCAGGCATGTCCTCATAGGACCAAGCAAACACTTTGGCATATCTGACAAATACCTCTTCTAATTTCTCCCTTTCTTCGGAGGTAACTTCACTTGTAATCAGAATTTCCTTGGGACTCTCAGGTGTACCAAGGTTAAATGCAGTAGTTCTGGCTGAACTGATATCAAATATGCTTGATTCGTGCAGAGTAAATGGAAATGACTCAGGCAAGTAAGCAAAAGAAATGTCTTTATTATTGGATAATACAGAAGTACATTCAAACAAATCAGGAAGGTAAATGTCTTCATCATCTATAGACATTTCTTCCTCTGCAACCAGGTTTTCCTCAGGTTTTTTGTCCTCTCCCAGAGTCAGGCTCTCTAACTTCATCAGTTCTTCACTCCCAATTCTCTTCTTCTTTCTTCACAATTTCTTCAACTATCGGCTTTTTACCCAACATATCCTGGAAGATCTCAAACCCAGGTACCACAATTCCATTAACTTCCACAGGCTCAGGCTCCCCTCGATATCCTGAAGCTTTCACAAAACATTCCATCAGTTTCAGGCCCTTTTTCTTGACCTTTGGCTTTTCTTCATCAGACTTGTACCCCAAACCCTTCCGAGTAGTCTGTCCTCTGAAATCTGGTAATTTTGAACCTTCACCCGGCTCAAACTTAATTTTTTTTCATGATCCTAGCCACCATAGGATCCACCCACTCCTCAAAAGTAGCTGACACCTGAAACCTCGTGAAAGGTTGTATCTTCAAGGCGGCCACGACATTATCTATCTCAGCCCGGATAGTAACAACTTCTCCCTCATACGGGAACTTGATCATCTGATGTAAATTGGAAGGCACGCCCCTAAGTTTGTGAAACCAAGGCCTTCCCAACAATAAGGCGAAAATAGCCGGGATGTCCAGTACCGTGAACTCAACTTCATCTTCAATCGGGCCTACCTTGACCATAGCCACAAAAGTACCCTCAACTCTCCTTTTACTGTCATCATAAGCCTTAATAGTCATGCTCGAGGGGTCCAAGTCTGTTGCTTTCATACCCAATATTGCCAGAATTTTCAGTGGGCACACATTGATGGACGAACCGTCATCCACCATCACACATGAAGTTCTCTTGCCCCTCACCTCGGCCCTGATAAATAGAGGCCTATTATGATTTCTTCCTCCACCGGGAGTTCATCCTCAGAAAAAGATATATGCAAAGCTTCTTTCTGAACTGACCCAACAAACATTGCAGGGTTGGCGTCTTCCGGTACCACAATCTTACTCAAGGCCTCAACCATGGCCTGCCTATGCTCCCGAGATGCATATAACAGTTCCCATATACTCACTGTGCTCTAGTCTTCCTCAATTGCCTCAGCACTATATCCCCCTCAGTATTTTCTGCAGTCTCAACCACTTCTCTACCATCTGTCAAAACTTCCTTACATTTTTCTGCCATATCATTGTAAAAACGACCGCTGGCGTCATTCCCCTCACTTCTTCCTCATCACTGCTAGAGAAATCAAGCCAAAAGTTTTTCCCCTGCTCAGTCTCATCTTCACTAGTACTATCCCAGATTCCCAGGCAAAAGGCTTGAGGGTGAAAGGATTTTAGGACAAGGTCTTCTAGGAGGCCAGAATTGATCATATAGGCTGGTGGTGGTACGGCACGGTAGTTGGGTAAGGGGTTTCTGTGTGTGTCAGGCTGTTCTGTTTTTGGGTCAGGTATTTTCTTGGAGTCTATCAGGTCTTGGATTTCATGGTGGAGTCGGGCGCAGTTGTCGGTGTCATGGCCCTTTTGTTGGTGAAAGTGACAGTAAAGGCTTAGGTTATAATGTGATAGTGGGGGATTGAGTAATGGTTTGGCTTCCAAGGGTTTTAAGAGCCCTTGCCTCTTCAATTTCTCTAGCACCTTTGACAGGGGTCTTCCCAAGTTGGAAAATCTCTGGTTCCGGATAGCGGTAATCTCAGCAAAAAGGGGCTTTGTTCCCGAAGTTCCCCCAATGGGCCTCATGTTCAGACCATAGAATTTTCTATTCTCGGCATCTTCTTCCTCAATATCCATGACATTTTCCCTCAACTGCCGAAAGTCTGTAATCATGGAGGTCATCCTCCTCAACTTACTGTAAATGGAGGGCTTGGTGCCCTTGATAATCATTTTAATATGATCCTTCTCCGAAGGCCTAGTCTGCATTTTCAACAACTGACCTCTCTATCGGTCCACATACTCCTTAAAACTCTCCTCCGATTTTTTCTTGACATTCTCCAGATCACAGAGTGACAGATCAATCTCTAGGTCAGTGACATACTGCTTCAGGAAGGCATCAGCCAACTCCCTCCAATCTTCCTTCACTTTCTTCTCCAAACTGTGGTACCATACCACGGGAGCTCCCTCGAGCGACATTCCAAACATCTTCTGCACTTGGCGCTGAGACAGGCCAACTGAACTCATGACTGATACAAAATGTCGGAGATACACCCTTGGATCCCCATTCCCGTTAAACTTAGCCATATCAGGCATCTTGAACTGTGCCGGCAACTGTTCCTCGAAAGTCAGTGTGTCATAATCCAGCAAATCCTCATTCTTACCCCTCATCTTGCGGGTAACTGACTCAACCTGATCCCGAAGTTTCTGTAACTCTGCCTGAGACCCAGATACTCTGCCTGCTGCATACTCTGCCATATCATCATCAAAAGTGGGATATCATCCCCAACCCATTCAGAGGCTCCTCACGCCTCACATTCTCAGAATTTCCCCCAGCACGGGGCACAGCCATACCAGCCACAGCAGTAGTCAAGGCTTGCAACTGTTCAGTAATCTTGGTGAGACTGTTTTCCAACTGATCCATACGGGATACCTCAATATCTGATTCACTCATGTCTGTTCTCGGTATTTTGGTGAGTCTTCTCTCTTTTCTAACCCAACAGGAATCTATGATGCCTTTCTAAGCCATAGAGGGTGTTAACATGGTACATGTATGTGTGAGGTGTACGAGATGCATGTAACATATATAACATACTAAATCAACTAAAATTTTCAAACAAATCGGCCCGTTATCATTTTAGAAGATTTTGGGCTAACTGTCATAGGAGCGAACTCGTCCCAGTTTAAATGGCCCAACGAGTTCACATCTCATGGCAAGGAACCCAACTAAATCCAAATGGTAATGTTCCGAACACAAGCATAAAGTGGCTCATCAATCACTTAGAAGCCTTTGGCCCAATCGTCATAAAATATGTTTTTGTCCCAGTTTAAATGGCCCAACAAGCCCATATCCCATGACAAATGGTCCAAATGGATCCAAGCGATGATTTTCCCAAACACAAGCATAAAAGAAAGATAACGCAAACATAAAACAATAATTTCTACAGAATGGCCCATCAATATTTCAGAAGCTTTGGGCCTAATGGTCATAAGATACGAACTCGCCCCAGTTTAAATGGCCCAGCAAGTTCGTATTTCTGACAATATTCCAACTGCATCCAAATGAGGATGGTCCACAAGCACATATTCAAGGAAATAATTGTTACTTTAACCATACAACCCCGGTCTATGAGTGGGTTCGCAAGAGTGTAGACAAAGGCTATCACCGGCGAAGGATGGCCCATGACTAGGTCTCCCCAATCAAGGGTTCGAACGACCAAGTGAGCGCACCCTTTTTCATACACTAAGGTACGTGCCAATGAGCCATGGTGTGTGACTGACTGTCAAATGGATTTCCCGTTGTAGATTCCCTAGAGGGAGGGTGGAGCGAGGCTCTCTTAAGTACCCTAGCCTCTTAGGCTCTTATCGCTTGGTGACAGGAATAAACAACGAGTCCTCCAAATTAGTCCATCACAATAGGCTACGAGTAGATGGCCATATAGGTGTCTTCACAGCTTTTCCATCTAGGAATTTAGTGAATGAAGAAAGACACCAAACCATTACCTAGCCTCAAAATGCCCTTGATTAAACCCTCATTTTATCCACTATAGACACGGTCAATTAGAACATAAATCCAAACATTACAAGACAATATTTCATGGCCGATTCTCTATCCCCAGTGGATTCGCCAGACTGTGGGACACAGAAACTGGGTGACGCATGCTGTTCTAGGTTCGCGGCCTAGTCGGGAGTACAGAGTAGCCAGGGGGACTAAACCGGAGAATAATGGAGTCGCCACCCGGTGTGAACCGGGAAAATGAGATTTAAGGACGCACTCACCCCTCGCAAGGGAAGACCTCAAACCGTTGGGTTCGGAATGGTCCCTTACTTATGTCACTTGTAATGAAAGGATTTGTGTAATAATTTAATCAAGCTTAAGTAACACTTATTTCCAAGAGTATCATGCTTCTAAATCCATATGCAGAAAGATAAAACTTACACCTAAATTCATGTATTTCACATCTAAGATTGCATGCTTGAAAGTACATCAAAGTAGCAACGAACATACAACTTCATTGGCATATTGTTTTCATGGAAACACAAGACACACTAACCACGCAAGCACACATAAAGGCGAATCAATATTGGCGAACATGTGATTTCATAGACATATCATAAACAAATAGCCATTACATGTCCATGCATAAATAAAAGAGTCAACTAACTACATAATGCAAAAAGACACTTAAGGATGCAATTAGGCATTAAAGTAAGCATGCTATGACGTGGTGCAAAAGAAGATAACTAATATGGACACAAACACACATGTGAGCACTTTTCCAAGTGGTACGTGGAATTGTATCCCAAGTACAGACCGCATTACCGTCCATTCAGAATCGGCTACGGAATTTATGTCTGGGTTTCCATCCGATATACCATAAGAATAATACTCAAATGCTATCATAACATGGATATATGAATCGTAATGCGTTAAGCCAAGACTAAGGTAAATGATGCAACCAATGGAATAAACATGCTTTTCATTACGATGCGTACGAAGATAAGAATGACTATATGGGATTTCATAATACATGCATGAACGGTATAGCTGGCTTTACGCGCGGGCTGAGGCTAATAGGTGGCGTTTAGGGAGGGGTCTTGTGAGTGAGGCGAATGGATTTTGGGTGTTGAAGGTTCAAGTGTGCACGATTTAGGGGCAGTGTAGTGGGGGTGTTTGCGTGGGTTTAAGGTGACTCGTGAGTAGGGGATAGTGGCGTGAGTGGGGCTAAAGGATTTTGTGCAGGCTGTGACGCGTTTGTGGGCTCTTTAGGCAGTGGGGGAAGTGTGCGGCATGCGTGAGACTGTGTTTGGCATTACGTGAGAGGGGACTGACTTGCGTGAATTGGCTAAATGGGGTATATGTGTGATGAGGTTGGGCGTGCATGTATCTTGGTTTTATTTTGCGTGAATAAAGGAAAGTGCAAGGGCTGAGAATATGGGTACACCAATGACAATAGGTCGAGCCAAGACAGGGATAGATGATGCAATCAATAGATGAAAGACATGGCAAATATCGTGGTAAAGGTTGCCTTTTAGGCTTTTCTTCCCCCAAATGGAGAACCTTTTAATCCAACACAATAAGCCCATGAGCATTTCATTACAATGCGTACAAAGACAATGATAACTATATGAAACTACGTATACCCGATTGAACACATCTTACATTCAAACGAATATACATCAACCGGTGCGGCAAAGCATCGTGGTAAAGGATTTTAACCCCTCCAAATAGGGGACCTTTAATCCGACTTACTAAGCCCATACGCTCGATCGCATCATGAATGCAAAGAATAAAGACAATAATATCAAACTTAATATGCCCAATTGGACATATCTTACATCCAACCGAACACACATCAACCGGCGCGGCAAAGCATCGTGGTAAAGGATTTTAACCCCTCCAAATAGAGGACCTTTAATCCGACTTACTAAGCCCATGCACTCGATTGCGTCATGCATATAAAAATAAAGACAATAATATCAAACTTAGTATGCCCGATTGAACATATCTACATCTAACCGAACACACATCAACCGGCGCGGCAAAGCATCGTGGTAAAGGATTTTAACCCCCCCAAATAGGGGACCTTTAATCCGACTTACTAAGCCCATGCGCTCGATTGCGTCATGCATAACCAAGTAACATGCGGAATTCAAATGACGAAAAATAAATAAATCAAAGCAATATAAAACAAAAGAATGTGCCGTTTACTCAAGCGGTACGTGGAGTTGTATCCCGAGTACAGATCATACTACCATCCATTCGGAATCGGCTATGAAATTTATGTCCGGGTTTCCATCCGATATACCGCGAGAGTTGACACATCTTTCATTTTATTCCAAGGCCACAACATACAATATTTCGTAATACATGCATATTTATCTACTCAAGGGCCACAACATGCATTTCAACATAACAATCATGCGAACAATACTCAATAAATAAATAAAAAAAATAGAAAACGAATATGGAAAATACCCTCAGGTCTAACCTTTTTTGCCGACTTTCGGACTTGCGTTTCACGGAGATCGGAAGAGTAAAGCTCCTCAACTTCTTCGGTTCACTGGTTTAGCGTCTTAGCTCACTGTTTTTCTGTTTTGCTTGATGTTTGGCCTCCGTTTTGCTGCTGTTTCCTCTGTATTTTCTGCTCACTGTTCAGGTCACGGTTTTGACGTTTCAACGGACTGTTTTGGGTGTTTTCTAAAGGTTTTAAGTGCAGTTTTTATGATTAATTTAGGGATTATATGTGCAGTTTGTTATGTTACTATTTTAAGGATTTTGGGGACTGTTTTAGGAGGATTTTACTGCTATTTTGGGGGTGATTTGGGCTTCTATTTTCGGTGGAAAGGGGCTTCTATTTTCGGTGGAAAGGGGCTGCTGTTTGGGGTATTTTATGGCTGCTGTTTGGGGTATATTTTCGGTGATGTGTGGGGGTTTAGGGGCTATGATATTTTCGGCTATGTAGTGGAGGAGATGAAGAGAATTGTTTGTGTTGCTTCTTGTTGCTATTGCCGTGAATGGCTAGGTCTTCTTGGTTTGGGCGTGAATGTCAATTGTCAAGGGTTTCTTGCTGTAATTTGCGTGTGAGTTATGTGTATGAGTTAGGGGAGTGCATGTCTTGGTTAGGGGTTGTTTATATAGTGAAGGGCTAGGGCTTCTCCTGTCTCACAAGGAAAGGATTTGATTTAGTGTTGAGCAAGGAAAGTCAAAGATTTGATGGAGACAAGATTGGTTTAGATTAGGAAGTCAATATCTTTAAATTGGTTATGAGTGATTTAATTAGGCATGACATCTTTTTAATTTAGTATATGATTTTGTTTAGTTAGGAAGTTAATATATTTGATTTATCTAAATTAGGTAGGATTATATTTTATGTTTTATTTAATTGGTAAATGGTTTAATTATTTTATTTAATTCAAATTCATTATCTAATTAATATTTTATTTAATATTATTTAATTTGGGTGTAATTTAGGGTGATGGGCGTGTGGGCCTAGTCATGGTGGGCGTGTGGGCTAGATGTGGTGTGGGCTTGGTTTGGCTTGGTGAGTGGGTTAGGCGTGTGGGCTAGATGCGTTGTGGGTTCAAGGTTAAAAGGTTTGCGGGTTTTTTTTAGGCTAAAGGTGATCTAAACGGAGGTCCAACAAGTGAGCTTGACGCTAAATAAGTGAACAAGGATCTAACGAAATACCGATTCTCTTCCAACGACCGTTTCCCGCAATATCCTAAACTAAAAAGGTAGTGCCTCCAGCTGAGACTCATCATCGGGTTTCACATGCAAAAATGCAATGCTTACACCTAGTTTCCTAGTGGGCTAGGATCCCGTTAAATAATACACAACTTTGACTTTGGCCAACAAGTTGTATGAAACTTAACTAGGCAGATCTCTAAAATCAATTGGATCTCATCCAATTCCTAGATTCAGTAGGTGGACCTCCAAGTCCGAAATATATATCCAATATATGTAAATATATCCAATATATTTCCTAATCTGTTTCCTCTGAATCAACTAAGCCTTAGCTTTGGCTCAACGAACTTAATGATTCCAGTTAAGCGTGACCCATTGACAGTGGGAAAGCTTGGTAATCAAAGTCGATGAACTAGAAGTGACCTTGACTTTGGCCAACAAGTCACAACCGCCCAAGACATACGATTTGGAACAAAGCTTACGCGGTTCAAACACATCCGCGATGGACAATGGTCTTGACTTTGGCCAACAAACCAATGTCAATCTTGGATCTTGATAGAGAACCACTCAATGGAAGGAAAAACGCTTAATATTGTATTGAGGGTTTTTTTCGCGTAAATTGGCAACCAATTTATTATCTTTGATTAGGTCTCATCATGCACCCTTAAACATGCATTCTAAAATCACAATAAGGTGCGATAAAATTTAATAATGATATGCGGATAGATATATAACAATTTGTTCCTAGACCAAATCTCTCCATTTCCTATCTCCCACTAGCACTATTCATACTTCTACCCAATTACATAACACTTAAAGAACTCTCATTAACATTGAGGGGAATTGGTGAGAAGAGAAATACAAAGAGAATATAGATAATAGGCTGGACACGCAGGTCCAATTTAATAAATTCTAAATTTATTACAACAATTTCCAAAATTGCCCTCACCCTTCTAATATCCATATGATATACATTATTCATACAATACATCCAAGTATTCACACAAAGCATGTTATTCAATCAATCTAATCCAATTAATTAATTTTTGAATTAATGACCATCCAATGTTCAAACAATGATTTGATTTGCGCGAGTCCAACTCGTTTAAGAATAAATACTCAAAGTACGTATTCTTGAATTATATCGAACTATAATTTTAAATCCAATTTAAATTGTATCCAATATTAATTCATGTTTAATTCCAAATTAAACAATTACACTTTCAATAGTGCCTTTAAGAACTTGGATTCCAAATCCAATCCAATTGGGTCTCAAAGGCCCAATTAGCATCCAATACTATTCAATTAAAGTCCAATGTGTTTTCAATTGATTCTTTAGGCATGGGCTTTTGCCATTATGGATCAAACCCAAGATGCCAAGGCCCAAGTTAGAAATCACCCTATGCCATAAAATCAATTTAGGCCCAATTAAAATATTAAAGGCCCAATGTCATATTTTTGGACTTTATGGAAATGGTTTAGGCCCAAATATGATCCAAGACCAAAATTTGGCCCAACCAAGCCCATTAGCCCAAATACAACAAATTAGAATAATATATCATTCCAAATTACATATTAATCCATTTCAAGTGTAATTAACACAATTAATTAATTAATCTAGTATTTTCAAAAAACTAATTAATCTAATTAATCATGCTTAACATCTAATTTATGTCCAACACAAATTAATCAAAGTCAATCTTTCCAACATGCTTCATATCCCACGGCAATACATGAAATTAACATCCAATTTTGATTTCAATCTAATTAAATCAACAATTAACATTCAATTTCATGTGAATCAACATATCCAATTGTCTAATTCAAAAAATTAACCATGAGCAATCCTAGGGTAATTTTCGGCCATGATGAGAAATTGGGGATTTTTGATCTAATCAATTTTTCTCAATTTCAAAGATGCACAAATCCAATTCAACATCATATAAACACAACCAACTCATCAATTTAGGCAAAATCAAGCTCCAAGCATAAAATCCCAAATTAAAGATTACAAACCCTAGAATCCAAATCAAGCTTAGATCTCGCTCTGATACCATTGTTAGTGTCCTAGACATGCCACGGGATCTCTAAGCGTGATTCGTGTGTGAATAATCAAAGAGAGTTGCGGAAAATACTCACAATGATTGGTTGAAGTTCAAAACTTTTCCATCGATGATGGAAGCTCCAAGCCCTCTTTGTTGTTCCAAACTCATGGGTGATTCTCCCTATCACCTTCCTTTGACTCCTTAAAGTGCTAGTTTTGTAGAATTTTACAACAAAAATCCATGGGAGAGAGGTGAAGCTCACGTTTTTTGTGAGGCAGAAGAGAGAATAGGTTGATGTGAATAGTAACCTTATTACACTTCCAAAGTCAACAAGTTAATTTATACTTAGGTTGTGTGTTGAATTTGGTTTGAGTGTAGTATAAGCAAAGTCAAGCCTTACTTGTCAACAAATCAAACCCAAAATCAAGCCTAACCACTTCCATCAAATGTCCAAATTTGATGTAAGTGAAGTGGGTCCCACCACTTTTAAATTCCAAATTTAAGTCGGCTAACTCAACACGCAACGTCGCTCGGGCCCGGGTTCGTTTAATTCCGAACTAAAAGAATTTTTCGTTGCAACGTAATTAAATCTAATTTAAATAAATAATAATGCCTAGCAAAATAATTACGAAAGTCGCTTGCGAATTAATTCTAAATTAATTCTTTCGCCCGAATTAAAATCCAATTTTAATTCCGCTTTGAAATCTGATTTCATTTAATATATCCAATATGTTATTTAATCGATTAATTCCAAATTAATCGTTCTCTCTCTTCTATCCGAATTTTATCTCAGATAAATTTTTGCCGCAATTAATCCTAGATTAATTTTTTCTCTCTCATAATTAATCCCAGATTAATTATGTTCGAGTCAATTGTCATCGCTGAATCTTTGGGAGGCGACCCAAGAGATCCCTGGATATGTTGGCTGTAAATACGGTCATCGGACTATCCGAATATGTGCGTACCCGGTACCACGTTCTTATCGATTTACGAGACATGGTTGGCTTCTAGCAAAGCACCGTGCCTACCCAATTCTCCAGAAATATTCTTTTAAGGAATACAAGACCTTTGACAGGCGTAGTATACATAGTATTGCGTATTATGATCCAATATCAGATGTCACATGTTAGGCCTGAGGCTGGAGTTGTGTTTGCCCCGTACGAAATATATATCGGATCACTAGCAACTAGTCTCTTTATGATCGGAAAGTCATGACCTAGTCATACTTTCCCGATGGCTATAGCACTATAGAGTACCAGTTATGTATCCCTGCGTGATCATCTTCTCCATATGACTGAAGTGATACTTCCATCTTGACATCACACCCAATACACTACGATTCTCGGTATACCCAGAAGAGGCGTACATAGAACCTGTTAAATCCTCGGACGACCAAAACCAAAGTATACTGATTGTCGCAAGTATTAGCGATGCAAGTCTCAGGTTAAGACCATATACACCTACCCTGATTCGGATTCCCATAGACACATAGTCATACTACCAATGAGATTTCGAGGGGTCTATCCAGAGCGAAGCTGTTCCCATACCATCAGCAAACAGAATCTCTTATCACACTTGCATGAGTATCCGATACCAAAATATATGAGAACTATGTCGTTAAGCTTCCATAACGCGCACAAGTGTAATACTAGCATATTCCGCATTATCGATGTCCAGTCTCGATAATAATACTACTAAGGATATTTAATGATTAAACCTTAGTGGATTAATATTGTCTCATATCTTATTAATCAGGTACTAATCATATGGACTTTTATCATTTATATATCCAGGTAATCCAATTACAAATGATAAAAAAGTAATTTCCTTTGTCACATAGTTAATTTTGTACAAGAACATCATGTTCTTTACAAAATAGTGGTGCTATGGGTCATAATTATCCAACAAAAACACTATTTCTCTAACACTCTTTCTTTCTACAATACTAAATACAAGCTCACTTTTAATAAGAGAATCACTATTTTCTCCAGATTAGTCTTCATTGCCACACATCCATTGGAACTCCTAAGTTTCATTGGAAAAAGAGTTCGATGTGAGGTAACCCTGAGCTCTCCTGAATTATTGTCATGTCATGATGCCTATCAATCAAGTGCTACGTGTATACTAACACAAAGGATTCTCCAACAACCAGACACCATGTGGCTTAAAACTAAAAGCCCAAGGAGCACCAATCCTCCAGGCTCCTAACGAAATCTCCATAATACCCCTACCTACGGAGGGGAAGAACCGATCAGCACCCACCACATGTCCGGTTGGACCAAAAGACGTCCTCAAAGATACTTTACTATAAAAGGTAAAGGAACTGCCAAATTTGGTTACCCAAAAACACTATTTCTCTAACTCTCTTTCTTTCTAAAATACTAAATACAAGCTCACTTTTAATAAGAGAATCACTATTTTCTCCAGTTTAGTCTTCATTGCCACACATCCATTGGAACTCCTTGTTAGGGTTGGTGCTCAGAGCGCCAATCTGGACCGTATTTATGTCTGATTCATGAATACGAACATCCCCTTATTCCATAATATTACTTATTTTTGGTTGCACCTCTTGTTTTTATATACGTATTCGATCTGATTACGATTTGATTGAAACTAAATGTGGTTTAGTGATATGTATATATTAGACAAAGGCCCGATAATATATAATGCAGTACACAGTTACAAAGTTAGTTTGTAATTGACATTGGGAAGTGTCACTGCTATATGTATGTTATCAAACATAGTTCCTGGTCAATATTTGCTAACACGGGTCGGTTAGTCAAATCCGTTGAGACCAGTACATGTCGTATATCGAGACTTGGTCCGATGGTTTATCCCAATGAACCATGAGTCTAGGGAGACTCGTATAGACGTGTAGGTGTTTATAGTGGATAAACACTGAACGGCTCACCGAATATTCTTAATGGATGGTACACCAACGTCAATAAGAATCTTCACGGGTTGAGTAGCATAGTGGTCCTTCGACTTGAGATATCACTGTGGATGTATGAGACATCCTCCATACTTACATGGCAGTCACGTCACCGATCTATTTAGATCAGACCTCCGCCTGTTCGTTGGGTGTGGACCGATCCTCAGGATATCCTGTGTGTGTCAAGATAGGATCCGTCAGTTCTGTGTACAGAGCATAGGTAGTCCATATATAATTAGCAGTCTGTTAAATCTGTGGCCACAGTATACTTCGGAAGTAAGTTCCGAATGTTATTTAGAGATTGCTAATAGATACGTCGACGGGATAATACCTATAGAGATTTGACGTTTACATCTATATCTCTGGGATTATCCGGATACCTGTGACGGAGGGATTATACGTATGCAATGACCTCGACCTGTATGATTCAGCTAGTTTATCCGTGATCGTCATAATCTACGGGTGGATAGATTATGGACACGAAATTGGATTTCGTGACGGATATACCTGAATCTGGAGAGTCTCAATAATGAAACATACTCGTAGAGCACTAGAGCAACATTTATGAATAATGATGATTATTTATAAATCGTTTAATCGTTAAACGAAAAATACATGCGAACGGGCCGAACCGTCATTTCCTAATTAATGTGTATTTGTATTTAATATATGATGTTATTGAATACACATTAATAAATGGTCAAATAAAGGTATTTGACATATATCATCAATATATGTATTTGAGATATTTAAAGTAAATATAATACATATATTTGATATATTTGTATTTAATTAATTATTTAATTACTTAATTGTTAAATGATTAATATAATTAAAATATAAATATATCACCAAATGATAAAGTTAGGAAATGATTATAAGTGTAAAAGTTTGATTTTACATTAAAGGAAAAGGTTGTCAAATTGATTTTGACTTCTTAAGATATTTGTTCAAAATTGTTTGAAAAATGAAAAATATTTTTTCCTTTATTCTTTATCAATTTCGGCCATGACACTTTAAAATATAAGAGTTATATTTTTCTAAGTTGCATTTGTTGACTAAATTAAATATCTTTAAAGTTGTTTTAGATATTTAACCAAGTTGAACAAATGAAGATGAAATTAATATTCTTGTAATTTGCCTTACCAATTTCGGCCAAGGGCTTTTTCCAAGCTTGTATATATTGTTTTTCATTTCATTTGCTTTTAACCTAATACACTTTAACCAAAAACTCCATTAAAGGAAGGCAAAGAATGCTAGAGAGAAAAGAAAGAAAAATCAAGAAAAGCTTGGAAAATAGTAAGTATTTCCAACCTTCCATTAGAGAGTAATTTGTTCCTCTTGTTATGGGAAACATCTTATGATGTTCTTGAGTTTTTATATTCTTTATTCTTTGTGTTTTTGATGGATAAAAGTTTGGTGAAAGTGTTGAGCATGTATAATGGAGAAAGCTTGTGACTAGTGTAGTTATAAGTATTTTTATGGTTTTGGAAACCTTGTTGCTAATCTAGAGTTGTTGACCCACTCTTAGATGACCTAGATTTGATCTTGAGTTGTTTCATTGTGTTGAGACTTTGATTGGATGGAAGAAACATGATTGAAGTATTGGATTTAACCAATTTGGTCTAATTTGTCCAATTTGATGAAATTAAAAAATTAGGGTTCATGATCAATTCCAAATTTGGGGCTTTTCATATATGTTGTGCATTTGGATGTGTATATGATGCATATAAAGTTTCATGTTCATTGGATTACATCTTGATGTGTTTTGATGCATGAAATGACAAAGTGCACAAAATGGCACCTTGGAGGTGCATTCGGCCAAGGATTAGAAATTTGGGATTTTTGGTGCTTTTGGTGTTTTGATGTTTTGAACATGCTAAGTTCATCTTAGAAATGATTTAAAATCATTCAAAATTGATTAGATCAATTTCGGACTAAAATGGACTAAATACCAAGTGTAAGGGCAATTCGGTAAATTCACTTAAATATGATTTATTTGAATTTTATTTCATAATTTGATTATTGGATAATTAAATAAATATGTTTATTTAATTAATCCGAGAAAAAGTTTTGAAATCGGAAAATTTGATTTTCCACCGCTTCCGCTGCGTTACCGGATTTAGCCCCTAAAAACCTCTTACACTCCTAAGTTTCACTGGAAAAGAGGTCGACGTGAGGTAACCCCGAGCTCTCCTGAAATTCTTGTCATGTCATGATGCCCATCAATCAAGCGCTACGTGTATACTAACACAAAGGGTTCTCCAACAACCAGACACCATATGGCTTAAAGTTAAAAGCCCAAGGAGCACCAATCCTCTAGGCTCCTAACGAAATCTCCATAATACCCCTACCTACGGAGGGGAAGAATCGATCAGCACCCATCATATGTCCAGTTGGACCAAAAGACGTCCTCAAAGATACTTCACTATAAAAGGTAAAGGAACTGCCAAATTTGATTACCCAAAAACACTCTTTCTCTAACTCTCTTTCTTTCTACAATAATAAATACAACCTCACTTTTAATAAGAAAATCACTATTTTCTCCAGATTAGTCTTCATTGCCACACATCCATTGGAACTCCTAAGTTTCACTGGAAAAAGAGGTCGACGTGAGGTAACCCCGAGCTCTCTTGAAATTATTGTCATGTCATGATGCCCATCAATCAAGCGCTATGTGTATACGAACACAAAGGGTTCTCCAACAACCAGGCACTATGTGGCTTAAAGTTAAAAGCCCAATGAGCACCAATCCTCTAGACTCCTAACAAAATCTCCATAATACCTCTACCTACGGAGGGGAAGAACCGATCAGAACCCACCACATGTCTGGTTGGACCAAAAGATGTCCTCAAAGATACTTATGTTGGCGTATTAGCGGTTTTGCGGGGTCGCACAGCGAAACGTGAAAATTTTGATTTTTCGAATTTCAAAATTTTTTCTTTGAACTATTAAAATAAATTATTTATTTTAATATTTAATCCCAAATCAAATTTGGAATTACCCAAATTACCCTTTAGCCGAAAATTACCCAAAGTGCAAACTTTTTTCCCTTTTGCTCATTTTAGTCCAAAAGTGTCAATTACACAATTAAGTGTTTCCAAAACACTACCAAAATGATTATTATATATCTAATATATCTAATTTAATCCATATAATGAAAAGCCCCAATTTAGTATTTGGCACAAACCCTAGAAATTTCAATTAATCAAATTAACCAAATTTCCATCAAATTGACTTTCAATCTAGCATTACAATAATCAATCCAATATTCTAAAGTCTCACCACAAAAAAAACACACCCAAAAACAATTCTAGGTTTCTATGAAGTATAATAGAAATTCTAGAATGACAACTTTAATATCCTAAATTAAATTGAACTCAAATAATAATTATTAAGTTCGAATAATCATCACACATGCTTAATAAGTTCCCAACAATCATCCAACAAGCAAAAAACACCCAATTCAAGAGAGTAGGAAATCAAAACTACATCAAATGTATTCTCACCAAGCAAAAGAAACAATTTCCTAGCCAAATGATTAAGAAACTTACCTTGAATTTCCAAATTCTTTAAGCTTAAAGCTTGATTTTGATTCCACAAATTTTTCTCTCACTTAGGTTTTACTATTGCTCTCACTTTGTTGTTGTTTTGAAGAAATGGGAATTGTTCCCAAATGGTAGTTGGCCGAAATTATGAAGTTAGTGGGAGAGAGGAAAAATCAATTTATTTGATTTATTAAAAATAATTCAACAAATCAAAATAAATATCTATTTCCACTAATTTCCAACAAAGCCAAATATCAACATTATAAAACATCCTACACATGTCTAATACATGTGAATTATATACTTAATAATTCCCAATACATTTATTTAATAATTGATTAATTAACACTTTAATTAATTAATCCATTTAATCAAATGTATAATGTATTTCTACTTTTAAAATAAATGTTAAAATACATTAAGGTTGACATATGCACCAAAATTTATTCGATAATTAATTAATACGAATCTAATCAAATTATGTATCTAATACACATACATATTAATTTAGGAAATTATCGAATAACTCACATGTGTAATTTTCGTTTAACCATTAAACGATTTCCGAATAATCAATATTATTCGTTATAAATCGCTCTAGTGCTCTACGAGTATTTTTGATTATGTGAGACTCTCTAAGTTCAGGTATATCTGTCACGGGATCAAATCTCGTGTCCATAATTTACCCACTCATAAATTATGAAGACCACAGATATTCTCGCTGAACCATACAAGTTTAGATCTTTTCATACGTATAATCATTCCGTCATAGGTATCCGGATAAATACCAGAGACATAGATATAATCTTCAAATCTCATGAAGTATTATCCCGTCGACGTATAGATTCGCGATTTCTCAATAACACTCAGAACACATTTCCGAGTGTACCATGGCTATGGATTTGATAAATCGCAATCTCATGAACTGGATACCTAAATCTTGTACGCAGGACTGACGAATCCTCTATGGACACATCACCGGATATCATGAGCATTAGTCCACACCCAACGAACAGGCGGAGGTCTAACCTAAAAAGGTCAAAGACGTGAATGTCATCAAAGTGTGGAGGATGACTCATATATCCACCGTGGTATCTCAAGTCAAAGAACCACTATGCTACTCAACTCGAGAAGATTCCTATTGACGCAAGCGTACCATCTATTAGGAATCTTCCGTGAGTCGTTCAGTGCTCATCCACCATGAACACCTACATGTCTATACGAGTCTCCCTAAACTCGTGGCTCGCTGAGATAAACCACCGGAAACTAATATTCCGATATACGACATGTACCAGTCTCCCGGGTTTACATTCGGACCAAAATGTAAACCTTGACCAGTAACAGTTTAATAATGATATTGTTACAATGTTTCTCAATGTCAATTGCGACGCTTTTGCAATTACATTATAACTTAATCATTCCTAGGTCTAGTACGTCTTTACCATTTCTAATAGTAAAATATTGACGAAACTGTAATTTTATTCATAACAAAACAATGTTCATACACATATTTACAAGGAAATACATGACAAATCGACACGCCGAGTACCAACTCCAACAACTTCACTATAAAAAAGGTAAAGGAACTGCCAAATTTGATTACCCAAAAATACTCTTTCTCTAACTCTCTTTCTTTCTACAATACTAAATACAACCTCACTTCTAATACTATTTTCGCCATATAAATGGCTCCCATCATTTGCTAAAATGTCAGGAACCACTTGCCTGAGGACCTCTTGTAGCTCATTTTTTTTCCATCAACAACCCTATTGCAGTTTTGTTTGCTATGTTTTTCCAAGAAAATATTTTTTAAAAAAAAATAAAAAAATAAATAATATCTATCACTCACTCAATTTTAGAAACATACTTGGCCTATAGTATAGTGAATAATGTTTGGTTTTTGTTTGAATTTGTTTAGGTAGATTATATATAAAAATTAAAATTAAAATTAAAAGTTATTTCCCTTCATCACTCCCAAATAAAATATATCGCCTTAAACATGAACCTTTGAGATCTTGTTTATACTACAAAAGGTCAATCAAATGAATTATTCTTTGGGAGATTTAATAAAAAGAAATTTGATCTTGTTTATACAAAATTTGAAGGCCAAGTTTTAGAAGATTCGGAGTTCAAAATTTGTAATTATAATTATTCTTTTTTTAAGAAAAAAAAAAGTAAATGTATCGTTTTTATATAGAAAAATTACATTATTTTTAATTATCGGTTCAGTTCGATTCAATTCGGGTTTTTAAATTTTTTAATAACAACAATAAAACATTAACAACAATCTATCATTTATTTAAAAAATTTTATATTATAACTGTTCCAATAATCATAATTAAACTAATAATAAAATTTTCATAAGATATAATCATCATTTAAATTATTTAAAATGTAGGAAAATAAAAAGAATAATAACCAAAGTAAAAAAAATTATAAATATTTCATGAAATTAATCATGAGTAAACATTAAATAAATTAAATAATTTAACAAATATAATTATAAAATAACAACATAATATGATTAGATTTTAAAAAATTCAATAAACTAAACTATTCAATTAATTCGGTTCGTTTCGAATTTTTAGTTAAAATATTATTATAATTCAGTTCACTTCGATTTTTTAATTAAAATATCCAACAATTATATTTAAAAATAAATAGATTAACACTTCAATTCGATTTTTTCCAATTTTCAGTTTCAGTTATTTTTTTTATCCACGATACAAAATAGACTAGAATTTGCACGAATATCAAAGAATACCTCTGACATACCAATTTTTGGTAGAGATACATTAGGATTTTTTTTTTTTTTAAGAGAGTCCATATTGACTCTAGAGGTGGTATATCATATGCCGAGTGTATATGTCATCTCTCTTAGAGCAGGCGGGCTCCACACAATTGTAGGACCCGTCTGCTGTGAAAGAGATGACATATACACCCGGCACATGATATAATTTTCGCTATTATTAAACCAAAAAAATTATTTTTATTCGAAGTTAAATGTAACAGAAACAGTAAGATGTTTTAGTATTTAAAAACTTTAAGCATTGAAAAGCATGATCCTCAAATAAATACAAATGATAAACCAACAAACAAATTTGTCAACTAGTTCTTGTAGAATATGCTCTATTAAATCTTACTTTTAATGACCCAATATTATTATTGCTTGACTTTCGAATTTTTAAGTTTGTTATGCATGTTTTAAATTGAGCTGTGTTAAAATTGAAATATAACATTTGTATTCTGCTTGGCATTTTGATGTAGTGTTGAGCAAAAATTTCAACTAAAATAATAAATTAACTCGTCCAAACTGAACCAATTAGTGTCAGTTCAATATCAATTGAAAAAAAAAAAAGGAAAATTATATAATTTCCACCCTAAAAATAGCGAGAATACTAAATTATTACAATATTTTTTATTTTATCAATTTTCTACTTGAAATTTCGAAATTATATCAAGTTTCACTTTTTCAATATGGAAAACTGATAATCTTTTTACAAGATTTCATAGAAAATTATGCACTTTTATAATTTCTGCAAAACATATCCACTTTTACAACATTAAATGAAAATTATTGTAATTTTTTTCAAATTTTCGCTATATTTAAGATGAAAATGGAATAATCTCTCTCAAAAACACCACCAACAACAAACTCTCAACCAATTAGTTATTGATTCATTATTACACGTGAAGCTAAAGAAAACAACAATTGGTCAAATTATTGCACTCATATTGCTGAGCAGCGCGGAAAATGTATACCACCCAAGATACCTTTATCACAATTCACAACTTTAGCTCTTTTCAATCACTATGGATTGTTTCTATCATTATTTCATTGAACTCGATAAAATATAAATCTTTATTTATGGTTTATGTCCATTTATATTGAAGTCTTGTTCGATCTCACTTAATATGTGATAATATCATTTCCTCTCATTTTCTCACTGAGACATTAAAATATCTATATTGTAGATGTCTGAACCATATTAATTGTATTTCTCTCCTCTTCTCCTCTATCAGCGCTCCAACATTTTTTTCGAATTTTTTCATTCATAATTCTCTCTCAATCTCTCTCAATCTGCCAACACATTCATCCAAACATTTTCATCTCAACAACCCTTAATTTTTATATATGTATATAATTTACTGCCCAACATTCTTTTAAATCACCCGCTTAAGCCCAGATCTGGTAGTTTGACGGCACAATTTCCAATATTTAAAAAAAACAAACAAAAAACCAATAATTGAATGATAATTAAAATATGTAAATGGTCAATTCTTATTTTAGGGGTAAAGAGTTGAATCCTCAAACAAATACAAATGATAAACCATCAAAAAGGATTTGTCATTATTTCTTGTATTATACTAGTATGATCTATTATGTTTGACTTCAGAAATTTTTATTATTATTATTATTATTATTATTATTATTATTATTATTTTTTTTTTTTTTTAAATTTGCGATGGTTCTTGGTAATTAGTAGTTGTGGCTTTTGCAATGAAATAGAATCACCAGCTACGAGAGAGAGAGAGAATTTATATTTGGTAAACATAATTTTTAAAGCTTTATCTTTTGTTAAAATACTTATATATTTAATAGAAATCATATTTACCAAATACTATCGAATTTTATTTCACAAACAAAGTGACTTTTATGCCACAACAATTTAATATCAAATTAGTCCCGAAGGGATGTGACTTAGTGACAAAGGGTTTAAGAGTTGATTGTCAAGTTCTGGATTCGAGTTCAGAAAGTGCATTTCTTGTAAGAACTTGGGGAAATCGGGGGTTTTACCTACTCCACTTAAGCTCGGGTCAAGTGGTTTGACAGCGGGGTTTCCAACATTTCAAAAAAAAATTTAATACCAAACTACACTGTTCTAGAACGCGCCGTCTAGGCGGCGCATTTAGGCTCGACGGCCTATGGCCGCCACACCCCAAAAATCGCCGGTCAACAACCATTGACCGCCGTTGACCGACTCAAAATTTGAAATTGAAGTTGATTTCTGATCAAATTTTACACCATAATCCTAACCCTAACCTTAAATTTAAGTATTAACTCCAGTTTTAAAAATCTCTAATTTGATACATAAACGCTAATTTAAAAAAAACTCTAATTTCTTCAATTTTTGTTAGTTTCTCATCAAATTGACTCTATAAATCTTACTCATTGCTCAAACAACATTTCTCTGCGATTAATTTGTCAAAATCACACCAAATCTTAAACCTAATTATGTAAATTTTCTACTTCCGATTAATTTCCTAGGCCCCGCCTAGGCGAGCTAGGAGTTAGGTGTTGGGTCGCCGCCCGACTAGCGCCTAACACGTTTTAGAACACTACCAAACTAATAATATAAGCTTTTCATCAAATAACAAAGTGCTCTCTGTTGGACCAACTCTTGTTGTTCCTATGTTGTCTTAGGAGGATGATAATGAGAGCCAGTTAAATTGCCTTCTGCAAATGTCTAAGGACGGTCACAACAAGGAATTCAAAATGCTTCTACCACGAATGCATCTTCATCACAAAATCCTAATGATGATGAGCCTATTCCTCTGAATGACACAAGATATGAATTAGGACCAATCATTAGTACTTGTACTAGTTATGATGATGAATCAGGAAACCCTGATTCAGCATGGAGCTGGAAAGCTCATGAGATGGAAGATGTACATGAAAATCCTGTTAAGGTATCACTTTCTCAATCGAAGGAAGAAGAAATTATTCCTTCTCCTAATATAAGAGACAGAAGCAGCTAACCAACAAGAACTCCCAAGTTCTGTATGTGCATCTACCAACCAAATCAAACTAAATAAAAGTCTTTTTTCCATTAGATGAGGTCAACTAGATAAATACTTTAAATGGCTCTTATGCTCTATCCAAAATCATTATCTCACTAAATTTAGTAAAATTTCACTTGATCAAGAAGTATATAAAGAGAGCACTAAGATCTTTTCCTAAATCAATAAAACATTAATTACATTCACCCTTGAAGTTTATGTACTGTTAGTATTAGAATGTGACAGATCTCCCCCAACTTCAAAAGAACATACCAATAGCACTAATCCTAATCAATTATAGGAATTAAATATTACTGATTCGAGACATAAGTAGATGTCTAGTTCATAAAAATATTAAAACACAGCTGGACGCACAATCCAAACAGTTATCACATAAGATTAGGACCAGCAACTCAGCGTGGGATCTCATTTATCTTTCAATCATTCAGCCAGTAATTTCACAGTAACTTATTTACCCACTAATTATAACTTTGAAATTGCTGATGGCTGGATATATTCATTGATCTATTTAAGAGCCCTATATTACATATGGAACTTTTAACTAAGAAATTCCATGAATTACTACCCAATAATCTGTCAATTATACGAGTTGCTACCAGATGTTCAACACAGTTGAGCATTCTAATGCAAAGCATCAAAGGAAATCTGAATCACACCATGTTGCATTGATGTTTATTCCAATATACAAACAACAGTTTAAAAGGTATTTGATTGATTTAGGCACAAATTGATAAGATCGAGTTTATAAGTATTGAGAGAAAAGGACGATGAATATAAATATTAGTGAATAAATGTTTTACCAATCTAAACCCAATTCTCTTGAGAGAAAGAGTTTGTTGATGTACAGAATGACTGGTGCTGAGGCAGTAATGTAATTCTGCATTTGAATCCTTGCTGAGGTCTCTGAAACAAACCAAGAGAGGAAAAAAATATAGCATTAAAATAATTGTGAATAACATACCTAGCCACGTCAACTATTAAGAA